>JBBPCX010000088.1:23636240-23648760 GCA_037974365.1 Hydrocynus forskahlii | reverse complement strand
TCTCTCTCTACCTGCCTTCTCTCTCTGTGCCTTCTCTCTCTGTGCTTTCTCTCTCTACCTGCCTTCTCTCTCTGTGCTTTCTTTCTCTTGTTTCTCGCTGTGCTTTCTCTCGGTGCTTTCTCTCTCTGTGTGCTTTCTCCCTGTGTGCTTTCTCTCTCTCTTTCTCTCTGTGCTTTCTCTCTCTCTCTCTCTCTCTCTCTCTGCTTTCTCTCTTTCTCTGTGCTCGCTCTCTCTCTCTCTCTCTCTCTCTCTCTCTGCTCTAAAGCTCCCCTCCCCCAACCTTTGGCGAAACAGGAACAACTTCTTTGAGAGAGAGAGAGAGAGAGAGAGAGAGAGAGAGGGGAGAGAAAAAAAGGACTGCACAAGTTTGGGACGTCTTGGAGCAGCCATGTAGCCCTGCTTGTGTTCTTTTTCTAGTCAGCAGCTGAGATTTTTTTTAGCCTCACAGTCTATTTTTTGGATTGAAATTGAAACTGGTCGAAAAACGTCGTGCTGTCCAGCTTAATCTGTTTTTGTTTGGTTATTTTGTCTTTTTCCTCCTTTTTTGGGGGGTAAAGCTAAAAATGGGTTACAGACCTCGAGAATTATAAAAGTGCCGGGAAAAGAAGCTCCAAGTAGTTGTGGAATAAGTTTGCCCCTTTTTACATTGCAGAGAATGGGATTAACTTAATTTTTGTTTGTTTACGGACCTTTTTGTCGGAATGGAAACACTTTTATGTGCAGTGGGTTCTCTATTGACATGGTAAGACGTGTTTTTGCTTTCATATTTAAGCTTTATTTTAAAAAAAAACTTCTGGTTTTTACCCCAACCCAACATCTCTCCATTAGTAAACACGTTTGGCCCGGCTCCCATTGAACTCAACAGCCAGGGCTCGTTAGCTTATATTTAGACGTCTCTTAACAGTGGGCTGTCGAGATTTTCCAAAGTCTTATGCATTTAAATAAGCAAATAGCTGTCTGTTTTCGTAGATTGGCTTCTTAACTAGTTTCTAGAGTTGTTTAGGCTGGGTCATAGAGTGTAGAAACTGAGAAAAACCCTCTTTTCTTTCCTCTCTCCCTCTTCAAGTGAGTTTAGTCTCGGTATGCACCAATGTAGCATTCGAGAGGAGAGAGATGCTACAAGGAAGCTCGCCCATTTCCACCCCGCCGTTTCCCCTTTTTCCCATTTTTTTCATGGATAAAGTGGCCATAAACATCTTCAAAGCCCTAACGAAATAATGGCTATTAACCCCGTTTTAAACTCTACTATTCTATGCCATAAACCCACTTCTTTCTCCCACTTTTCCTCCTTTCTTTTTGTTGTCCCGTTTGGAGGATCTGTCTGGAATAACGAGGAAGTTTTGCCTCCTCCCGAGTTGTTTTAGCACTCCGTCTTCCTATAAAACCAAAATATGTCCCCTCAAACGTATTTTTAGCACATTTACCTAAAAAAGTTTGTTTTCTATGTGGTTAGGAGCTTTGAGAGGTGATGTGGAAGCGAATTGGGCTGCAAGCTAACGCTAAAGCTAAACTAGTGTATCGGTATGCTAGTGCTAACTGGCCCAAACAGACTGAGGTCCTCTTAGAGAAGGGTAACAAACAAAAGAGAGATTCAAAACACCAAAATATACACTACATGGACAAAAGTATTGGGACGCCTGACCATTACACCAACAGGGGTTTAATGACATTGCATTCAAACACATAGGCTTTAATATGGAGCTGCCCCCCCCCTTGCAGCTATAAGAGCTTCCACTCTTGGAAGGCTTTCCACAAGATTTTGGAATTTCTGTAGAAATTTGTGCCCAATCATTCTGTAGAGCATTTATGATGTCGGGCACTGATGTTGGATGAAAAGACCTGCCGTTCCAGTTCATCTCAAAGGTGTTGGATGGGGTTGAGGTCAGGGCTCTGTGCGGGCCAGTCAAGTTCTTCCACATACACAACCCATCCAACCATGTCTTTATGGAGCTTGCTTTTTGCACTGGGGCACAGTCATGCTAGAATAGAAAAGGTTCTTCCCCAAACTGTGTCCACAAAACTGGAAGCATGGTGTTATCCAAAATATCTTGGTATGCTGAAGCATTAAGGGCCATAAAAAACAGGTGTGTCCCAATACTTTTGTCTATATAGTTTAAGCATTTGTTGTTTTCCCCCATTCACTCTGCTTTTTTGGGGGGCTGGGAGAAGAAAGAGAAGCCGGGTTTGCTGCGGTGTAGCCTTGTAAATTAGTCACCTAAAGAGGCTCGGTCCAAACACCTCAGCTCCAGCTCTGTAAATTACAGGCATGTGTGCTGCAGCCTCCAGTCATCATCTTGGTTTGGTTTGTGAAACAAAAGCTAGCTGTTGGAGTGCCTTAGCTTGCAGCACAAAGAGCTGACCCAGACGGTTGCAGCCCACACAGCTTTGACCCCTGCTTTGACTTCTCATCACCTGTATGGAAGGACGGACAAAAAGCCTCATCTCTGCAATTTTTTTGAGCCCCTTCGGTTTATACGTCGACAAACTTAAGTTTCAGCAGGCGTAGCGAAACCACACATGAAAAGACAGCTACTTTTACTCACCGTGACTAAAGTATTACTCACTTTAAGGGGGTTGGAAAGAGAATTTCCCCAGAAGTGATTACAACACAGATTCTGCTCAGGTACACTTTGATGGCACATGAAGGATGTGACTACTAACCTTGTCCTGATAAACCGTCTGAATGTGAAGTTTGTTTGTGTGTGTGTGTACAGACACACACACACACAAACAAACTTCACATTCAGAGGGTTTATCAGGTGAAGGTTAGTAGTCTATTCCTTCATGTGCCATCAAATGCTGGATTCAAACTCCTTGAATGTTTTGTCGGACTCCTTGTACATATTAGGCCAGTAAAACCGATTCTGATTAAGAGTAATTCACTGTGTGTGTGTATATATAAATGTATTATAAACTAAAATGTGAATGAGGGATAGACATACAGATGAGTAGTGTGAATTACTCTTAATCAATATCAGCTTTATTGGCCAAGTATGTCAACAAGGAATTTAACTCCAATATTTGTTGCTTTCTATGTACATGGAATATACTGTACCATAGATTGCATAGTCCAGTAAAAAATCCACACTTGATGGCAATCAGTCTAAAAATATTCACTGTCTGAAGGTTGACTCTTTTGTTTTGCACTGGAGCTGCGAGGCTAATGTAGCTAACATGTATTGGAAGCTCATTTGCATCTTTTCAACTAGCACCGTGCGAGCCGTACACCTAAATCACTCACTGATGTTGCTGTATGGAGCGGTAGTGGTATGGGCATTGGTAGACCGTGACTTAGAATTTTCCTACTGCTTCGTCCTTATTGCAGTACACAAGATCTGATAGTTTATAGCCAAAGCCAAAAAGGGAATATCTATTCCTTTTGCTGTGTTTGTGCTGCTGAATGGAATACCCGCTGCACCTATCCACAATGTGAGTCATGTAATTGCTGCCATAGCTTTTGGTTTTGAAAATTAGCATGTGGTGGAATGCATTAAACGGGTTTGTCGAATAGGGTTCCCTAGGGTTTTCTCCACTTAACGTTGGCATGTGTCCTGCAGTTTGGAGCTCGTTTGGCTGCTGCACACAGTGCACGGGCCTGGTGGGTCTGTGGGTTTTGTACGTGCTTGGATAAAACAGGCTTTGGTGCTTGGTCCCCTTCCATAAGGTTTGTGCAGGCTGTAGACATCTCCCTGGATCATGACTAGTGACCCGTTTGAAATTGATCTGGAAAAGCAAGGTAACGCACTCATGAGACTCAGCAGCATCTGTATCTTTATCTTCTCATGCTGTGGATTTTGTTAGTTAGTGCATGTGGGAGAATTTGGTAGAGATTTCCACAGGGAGCTGACTTATTAGTTGGATTGATCAGTGAACTTTTGTTTTCTGATTTCATTTTATGCAGTTGGACTGCTCTTGTTTTCATTTGCGATTACATGTACAATTTGTGTGTGTTTATTAATGCAACATACTGTCACTAACGTGTCCTATCAAGGCTAATGCGCTGGCTCAACTAGTGCATTTTAAATTGTGATTAATGTTAGGTCAGGGCCCTATAAAGAACATCTTTTGTTTTATTGTTTCTCATCTGCTAAGAAACGAATGGCTGGATCAGACAAAACCCCACTGTGTTATTCTAAAGCCTTAAATATTGATTTGTAGTGCTGAATGCTCTAATAAACTCAAAATGGAAAGAACATATTAGCGTGAGGCGCACACATCAGCCATAACATTAAAACTACCCGCCAAATAATTTGTAGTTCCCACTGCACAACTCCACAAGTCCTTTGAAGCTGGGCTGTGGTATTTGGCACCAAGACTGTAGCAGCAGATCCTTTAAGTCCTGCAAGTTGAGAGGTGGGGTCTCCATGGATCAAACTGGTTTGTCCAGCACCGTCCACAGATGCTTGATCAGATTGAATCTGGGGAATCTGGAAGCCAGGTCAACACCTTTTGATGTTCCCCATGTTCCTCAAACCATTTCTGAACAATTTTTACAGCATGGCAGGGTGTGTTATCCTGCTGAAAGACGTCACTGCTATTAGAGAACACTGTTGATATGAAAGAGTTGTGTTTAGGTAGGAGTTTTGTGTCAAAGTAACATCCTTTGGTCATACTTTTTATACTGGTCATACTTTTTGCACATTTTTTCATCCGCTGCATTTTATTTTCCTTATATTTATATACAGTGCACAGTGAGCTGTCCCCAGGACAGGTTAGATCTCACCCTTACCTTACTTTACACTTCTTATTTGCACTGTGTTTATTTCACAATGTCTCGTGTCTGTTGCACTGTATGTACACTGTGGAACCTGAACTTTCACCTTTTGTATATTTGTAGTTGACGTCAACTGTGACTTGACATGAATAGCAGGACTCTTGGTTTCCCAGGAGAACATTGTCCAGACCATCACACTGTCTCTGCCAGCTTGGCGTTTTCCTATAGAACATGCTACAGTAGTTCTTATAGAACATCTCTCCCCCCAGTAAAGCAGTACACACACACACACACACACACACACACACACACACACACACACACACACACACACACACGGCCACGATATAAAGAAAACGTAATTTGTCAGACCGGGCCACCTTCTTCCATGGTCCTGTTCTGATGCTTATGTAACCGTTGTAACTGCTTTCGGTGGTGGACAGGGGTCTTTCCTTTGTGCTCTTTTGTAAATACTAACCACTGCATTACTGGGAACATCCCCATAAGACCTACTGTTTTGAAGATCCCCTTACCTAGTTGTTCCAATTCTTGCTGTAAGCCGCTCAGATCCTTTTGCTGGCTCACAAATACTTCTTTCAACACATCAACTTCAAGAACTGACCATTCACTTGATGTATAATATATCCCACCTCTTAACAGGCACCATTATAACAAGATAATCAGTGTTTTTAATGTTACCATACCAAATTATTTATGCCTGTGATATTTAGACTCATTGTTTATATTTGTATAGTGGCTAATACAGATCTCACCAGCACTGTTTGTGACCAACAGCAAACATATGCAATATGGGAAATGACAAAGTTTTTGTCTGGAATTTGCTGTGTATGCTAGCCAGCCTCATTGATCTTTCATAATTGGACTTAGTACTGTGCTGAAATTCTGAGGAAAAGAATTAGTTCTACATATTGTACATGATGATACTATACAAGGTATAATAAAAACTAAACTAACCAGCTCACAGTGAGGGCAGATCCACCCCCTCTGAAATTATAATCGAGATGGAAGCCAAAAGCACATGTATGAGTGCATATTAGCACAGGGATGACATAAGGGATAATATTAGCTTGTGGCTGGTACATTGTTGTTAAATAATATCAGTAGCATCTTTTTTTTTCTGTATTGAAAACCATGTTGATTTAATCGTCACTTTATCGCATTGAACCAAATGAGGAATTTCATGTATTGGTGCAAACTTATTTTTTGTTTGTGCATTGTGTCTTTTCAAGTGTCAGAAAACCATATGCATTTTGTGAAAGTCTTCAAGTTCTGTTTTTTTTTTTGTTTGTTTGTTTTTTTTGGCCATATTGTCCACCCTGAGCAAAAGCGCTGACGTTGCTGTGTTTGTGTCTCCGCAGGTTTGTGTATGGATTTTCTGATCGTCTCCTGAGAAACAACCCATAGCCAGCATTCTGAAACAGCCCCCCGGACCCTAATTCCTTCAAACACGCACCTGCACACTGGTGTACTCTACAAGAGGAAAGGTGCTCCTGTACATACAAGAATACGTACACACACACACACACGCACAGACTGTAAGGGGATCTATCTCTTCAGATGAGGAGGAGCCGGAGATTCTGAGAGACCTCAGGGTCATTCAAGGTAGGGTTACCATGACATCTCTCTCTCACACACACACACACACTCAAATGCAGTAATATGTTCTGCAAGGGTTTAAATAGTATGTATTTACAGGCAAACAAGGCTTAGTAGAGTGTTTGCATTAGGTGTTCGCAAAAGTACTAATAATTGCTGAGATGAACTATTTTCTAGTTTCTGTATAACTCAGAACCATTCATTAACCTTTCTCAGCCTGAATTTAGTACCTAAGGATCTATGTACTGCTTAATAGTTTGTGTGAACAGTTATGAGTGGAAGGCTTGATTTGGATGAATCTTAAAGGAATGGTTTGGTGGAAATCAAAATTTCTCCTCAATGTGCAGTCAATGTCAGCACATTTTTCATGCCCTTTATGGATGGTTTGATTGATTGGTTTTTGCAACGTAACTTAACATGTAACAGAAGCTAGCAGCTTACAAATGAGCACAGTGTAAACTACATATCTAACTAATCACACACCTTAAACTGCGTCCAGTCGTCCAAGTAATCTTAGACTTGCTTATGTTGTTTCTGATGGTGTGTCGCATTCTGCTATCTATAAAAATGGCCGTGGGGTGATGCGACAGTCTTAACCTTTGCCGCTGTCACTAGAGACCATGAGCTTGATCCCTGGTGATGCCACAGCCATACATGATCGAGTCCCAGTGAGCACAACTGGCCTCACTCTCTGTGGGTGGGTAGGATGGCCCTCCCTCTCTCCCAGTATCGCACAGTAACTCGATTTCCAGTGTGGATGTCTGTTAGCTGACACAACAGAACGTTGGGTTCTCCTCCGAGCGTACTGAGCTGTCTTGTGATGTTAGTTTCAAAAGATTCTGTGGTGCTTCACATGACTTCCACCGGTGGTATTGTGTGATGAGAGTCCAAGCTAGTGGAATAAGTCAGGATTAAGTTGGAAGATAGTAGTTTTTATAATTTGATATTGGTTTGTTCTTGAATAGTCCCAAATTCTGACAATATATACCTCCTTTGCAGAGTTTTTGGATCTGAAAAATTACCCTTTGTACTAATTTGCAATTTTTTTTTTTTACTGTTGTAATTTTAGTATTTTATTTGTGGTTGTCTTTTTGTACTTTGTTTTCTGGAACCACCTTGTCTTCTCACTGTATACATGTATACAGCTGAGGTGACAAAGTTCCCTTTGACTAAGATGCCCCAATGTGCCCCACCTACTTGTGTCCCAGGTCATTTAAAGAGGAGTTGAGAACTGTTTTAATTTAGGTTTAAAAAAAAAAAACTTTTTAAAAATTTTAATTTTTAAATTGCATTGTGGGCTACTTAAGCTCTATGACAGATAGTGTGACTGTGATCATATCCCCCCACCCCCCCTCAACTCGTGTCCAAAAATGACCGAGGTTTTGAGGAAGAGAGCGGAAGAATGTGTGTGGAAAATGGGGATTTGCTTGTTTTGGGTAGGGACAATTTCCCTTCCAATCTCTTTTCCTTTCTTTCTTCCTCTCTTCCACTAATGTTTGGAGAATCCAGTGTCACGGTTTTGGCTGCGGTTGCTCATTGTGCTGAGGTGAGCGAAGCTAAGGTGCCTTTTTGTCTTTAGGCTGCAGATAAACACACTTACGGCCATGAAATTTGAATTGGCTCTTAATGTAATGTTATAAAGTAGTCGTAAAGCACTTCTAATTTATTGTATATATTGGTTCAAGTGTTTAGGGGCTGCTGTGATTATTTGATTAAGGTGCTGCTGATCAGATACCAGGTATTAAAGGGAGAAAAGAGAACAAATTCAGTCCAATCCCGTGGCAAACCCAGCCTGAATTAGTCCGCAATCACATTGCATCACGTTGTGTTAACTGTGTTTCTTTCTCTGTGTGGTGGTAATGTTTAAGTAGCTTGAGGTTGATAGCCTTCTTTTTGATGCTCATGTGAAGGGCTTCATTTAAAAGCACTTTTAAGTCATTCATTAATTTGTTTCAAAGCTTGGTAGTTTTTAAAAGTAAAAATGCCAGCTCTATGTCAGTCAATGCAGCTCTTTACTTGCTGTCTCGGGACCTTAAAATAGATAAGGTGAGTTCAGATTTGATAACAGTGGAAAAAAAAAATTATTCAGTGTTTCACATACTGGACCACACTAATTCCTATTAACTGTATTCTTTTTAATAAAACTTCCATTTTGTGGGCGTCGGCTGCCAATAACCATGGTATTCTTAGACCTGCCCACAAATGTCCTTCAGTTTCACCTGAATAAGAACAAAATGTGTAGTATCATGAAAATACCCTTGAATATCAGTAGCACAATGTCATTTTCTCACCATATCGTTCACCTTTACACATGTCTAGAAGGCAGCACCCATTTCAGTTAGTTAATATGTGTCTCTGGAAGACTGCCACTGTATTACAAGGCCTAAATTATGAACTCTGTCTGGAAGGAAGAGTCTGTGTTTCTTTATCTGGAGGTGTGTGCGTGTGTGTGTGCGCGCGCGTGTGTGTGTGTGTGGGGAGGGGACAAGGGACTGAGCACCCTGTGGACCCGGTGCAGACGGTCCCTGGCTGCAGGTCAGTCCCAAAGCCTTGGTCTCTCCCCACCTCCATTCATTACTGTCACACACACACACACACACAGGTTCTCTTGCAAGTCAGAGCTGTAATCACTGCAGCTTTCCTGCTAGCTCCATCCCCCACTAATGGTCCTTTATGTGCCTGTGTGTGTGCGCGCGTGTATCTGTCTGTGTCCCGGATGGTGTTATTCTATCTGTGTGTGTGTGTGTGTGTATGCATGGTGGGAGGCTGCGTGGTGTGCACTAATTGCGTGCAGTTTCCGTGTGACGGCTAGACTTATTTGCTTCCATGCTCTTTGATTAGCTACATCTCTTCCATTAAGGTGTTTGTGTTTAGGTTGTGGTCAGCAGTCGACTTTGGTAGAGCCGATAATTAAGGGTGATTATAATTAATGTGTGGGAGGGAGAGCTTTATTAACCCACTGGCTAGAGTAGGACTTAAGATCCTGCCCTTTAACAGCTCAAGCCAGTGCTTTAATCATTGGATTTCCTTTGTTTGTACTATTTTCTGCCTTTTTTTTTTTTTTTTTTTTGGTTAATTTCATGCACCCCCTCATATACAAGATTTCCTCTCTTCTCTTTGGAAATAACATAAATGTTTTGTTGGACTCCGTTGAGCTAGCAAGGCAAAAAAACTTAATTAAAGATACTTACTTATCAGGCCTCGCTTATAACGTGCAGACCCACAGGTCGGCATAAGCCTAAATGGCCAGTCACACTAAAATTAACCAATTTCAGCTGGAAGAATGGAAATTCCACTCATAAAGGCTGACTCAGGCTTGAATCAGCTTTCCAGGCTGCGATAAATTTGTGGCGTGATGGGACCACAGGACCAACGGATAAAACAGCCAGGGGGGCTTAGTACTGGAACCCAGGAGAGGAGTTTAATATGGTTAAAGAAAAGTCAGAATGTAATCTGTTCCTCAAGGTGGAATATTTAAGGGGTGGTGGATCGTTTGATAGCAGTGATGGCTCAGTGTGGAATGGAGGTTAGGAAAGAAGTTAAGTAGTTTTGTGTATCATGCATTATAAGCCAAAACTTTAAAACCACTGGTGAGTGAAGTGAGTAACTTTGACAAGGGCCAAATTGTGATAGAACAAAATATTTTAGGCAGAGCAAATTAAATATAAAAGAACATGTTGGCTGTGCCATTGTGGGTTATTTTCCTGTGCATTTTTTCCCAGAGAGTAGGCCTCTAGAACCTCTCTGTTAAGATAATGAAAGTGGAGATTAAAATGAGAAGAAAAACAAAAATGGGCTCGGGCAGGAGAAAATCTGTTAAAAGTGGAAGACAAACCTAAACGTTGAAGCTTCCCTGAGCCTGACAAACATTTGGCAAAGGACACCCGAACCTGACGTGAGCAATTAGGCTGTCAGCATTCTGTGAATAACATTAGTAACAGGTACCATGAAAGAACTCATTTGTTGACGGAGAATGGAGAGTCATAATGTAATAATAGCAACTTATCTTGCCAGTCTTGCAACAGCCATAGTTGCTCTTTAACGTTTGCCGTTGAAGCACTTCATGAATTGTAGCAAACCATTCATGTTCACAGATTTATTGGTCAAGTACCTGGCACACATGATCAAATAAACAGCTAAATTTGACGTTCGGCACTTGAGGCCTCACTTGATGTTCTTTTCCTGATTTCTTGCTGATTGCGTTGATGTAGGTTTTGGGTTTATACCTGAGGAAGCACAGATTTTTCTCGTGGAGTCGAGCCACCACTAAGGAGTGCATATATCTGCATTTATGGCATTTAGCAGACGCTTTTATCCAAAACTTCCGTTCCCTAACTACAGTCTCCCTGGAGCAACTTGGGGTTAAGGATCTTGCTCAGGAACCCAGTGATGGGATGCTGAAGGTAGGAATCAAACCTATGACCTCTGGGTCCAGACACAAGTATCCTACCCACTAGGGCTATATATAGGGCTATATATATAAAAATAAAAATATATATCTCCACACCTGCTTGTTCTTTCAAGAATTGGTGTGCTGGAGTTACACTGATGGGTCCTAATCTTCGCATGTAAATTCCAACGTTTAGGAGCTGGTAGTTAATTTGGAGTTGGTCAACTGACTGAGGAAATCGGTGAACTTATTAACAAGCTAACAAGTGTCCATGTTGTTCCATGGAAATGACAAAGTGTTTGATTTGGTGCAGTAGAGCAAACATTATATCTAACCATGTTTGCATACAGAATGGTTTAGAACACGAGTTTAAGAAACTGCAGTATTTTGGACTGTTGTTGTAGGACCAATTCTTAGGAATTGTTGAAATCAAATGGTAACTGCGTTTCATCATTGGGAGACTTCACCTAACAAGGGCCGCTTGAACACTAGCCATGGCTGTTGCGTGCCAGTGTGTTTCATTCCTCTTGGTCTCTCACTGGTGACCGACTGACCCTGTCCTGACCTAGCCTAGCCTAGCCTAGCCTAGCCTCTCCCCTGGAGCACCGGGCCATCTGTCCCAAATACGGTTTTCAGCCAGAAGCACTTTAGCAAAAAGGATGCTTTTTTCAGTCTTAATGCCCTTACCCATACTTTATTGCTAATCTTTAATACACTTACCAATACACTTAACAAGCTCAAAGATAGAATTAAGATTGAGACTGACTGCTTTGCCATATCAAACCAAAATATAGTCATTTTAGCCTGTTGTGTGCTTAAAGCAGAGGTTTCCAAATTTCTTGATCTGTAAGATGATTATAAAAATGCTTAAAATTACATACACATGACTGCATTGGCTTGATTATTCACACAGCAGAATAGAAAAGCAAAACATGCCTGAATTTGTTTCTCTCTGTTGCATTTTACCTGTGATAGATGGATACCTTATGCTTTATGCTTTTATATTGACTATAATGCTTTATATTGACATATCATATGGGCTTTCACCGCTGTTAGTTCCAATGCAAGTTTTCTTCTTCCGTACTTGTGCTTTCTCTTTTCCTTCCTTGGTGAAATGCTATTCTATCCCTGAAGAAATCTGAGATTCCTCTTTTTTTAATCCTGCCATCATTCATTCTTGCATTCTCAAGTAATCCCATTTGTTAACGAGGCAAATTTGTATCTTTCCTCGTTCCCCTTGGCTCAATTAAAAAAAAAAAAAAACCTGTGTCTGTGTGTGTCGGCCAACCTCTCTGGGATGTGGAGAGGTCCAGCTGCGCCAGCGTGTTTCCTCCATGCCAGGAGCAGGTTGTGTCACTTCACCAGCATGCCAGCAAGACTGTGTGTGTGAGGCATCTTTGCCAGCCTGCTAAATGGGCCAGAGCTTAACCGATTCTGCTGGACTTCAAAGTGTGTGTCTGCGAGTATGTGTATGTTTAATTGTGAACGCTGCTGTCTCTCCATAGAGGCTGCTGCTGGAATGAACCAGTTGGCTCAGAAACTCCTGCTAGCCATCAGACTGAACTCCTTCTGTCTCCCCGTCTTTGCCCTGGTTCATTTGCTTTTGGGTTTCTAAAGAAAACTGTGGAAAACCTTAACTGGCCTGGCTATGTCTGAACACATCCTGTCTTTTCCCCTGATAAGTGTAGCTGATACTGGCTTTGTGAAAATCTGTGTGTGTTTTTAGATTGTCTTAAGATTTTGTATTGTTTTATGTAGTGTGTGTGTGTGTGTGTGTGTGTGTGTGTGTGTGTGTGTGT
>JBBPCX010000088.1:23606274-23620702 GCA_037974365.1 Hydrocynus forskahlii | reverse complement strand
CTCTCTCGCTCTCTCTCTCTCTCTCTCTCTCTCTCTCTCTCTCTCTCTCTCTCTCTCTCTCTCTCTCTCTCTCTCCCACTCTTGAGTTTATTCCTTCATAAATTGTAGTTAAGATGAATTCTCTTCTACTGTGTCTGCTAGTGGTGAGGAAAAGAAAAGGAGGCACAGAGATGGATTTGCTGAAAAATGCATTTAATGTATAGTAAAGCCCTTTATCTGTAAAACTGAAAATCCCACAAAACTTTTAGGGTTTGTATTATAATTCCACTGTTGTGGGATATTTCCTGGGCTTATCTTGGACTTTAGCTTCACACATAAAATCCTGACTTGTGCAAAATTCTCTCTTCTCTCCCTTCTCTAACCTCAGGAAGCGAAAACCAAAATAAATGTTTTAAATATTTTAATATTTAGCTTCTTAAACATTACCTTTTCAGCAAGAAACTAATATAACCTTTTGTGTATGTTGTTTTAAGAGCCCAGACATTGTAAAGATTAACAGGAAATTAATGCCTTGTACACACTGGAGTAGTACCCTCAAGGGTATGTTTTCAGTACCTTTAGTTAAGGAGCAAATTTGTACCATATTCCATTGCGCTTACATGTATTATCTCCACACACCCTGTCTGGCCTCCAGGCTTTTTATATTATTTTTCTGTTTTAAAACATTAGGTCTTTAAAAGGTACACACATAAAGTGAACAGTGTACCTTTTAAACTTCATTACAGTATACAGTTACGCTCTACGGTCTGTGGTGCGTTTTAGTCTACATTTATATAGAGCTGCACAATATGGGTAAAATATTAGAATAGCGACTGTACTCCAACGGATTGCGATGCCTTTCAGTAGATTAATCGGCCTGTTTTGTTATTAAATAGGCTTGAAGTGTGTAAACATTGTTCGTTTCAAAATGTGTATTCACCCCCCCCTCCATGTACTTCATAGATGGACACAAAGCTGCAAATACGGCCTGTGCAAATCCAACACATTTACAAATATTTCCTGAGCCTATTGCAGTTTAGTCATGCCCATTCATGCTGAAGTTTTCAGAAGAGTTTCAGTCCCTGTGTATATTACTGAGCAGCCGATCAGAAGTAAGGTAATTTACATATCAGTCTTAAAGGCTTAATAACAGAAACAGACTGAAAAAAACGCAAAAACTGCAAGGAAAATGTTGAATATGGCCCTATAAAAACACCTCAGCCAATGTCAGTGTCTTTAATGGTTAAAGACTGGCCAAAAATAATTTCCCTTTTGTTGAAAACCTTAATGCATCACAACACCCAGTAACGCTGAAATGGAGCTGTGATTGTTTACCCTGTGACCTAACTGGTTGGCCACAAGCTCATTTGCATATTACAGCCTTCTGTGATAACAGTACTGCAGAGATCAAAACGGTGATAACTATTAACAGACATGTAGTTCAGCCCTAGTTTTTACATAATAACCAAAATATACCTCTGCAAAATATACCTTTTGTTGTCAGTGTACACTGATCAGCTGTAACATTAAAACCACCTGCCTAATGATGCCCTTCATGCCGATCCCCCTCGTGCCACCAAAACAGTTGCCCCATCGTGTCTTGGACTCCACAATACCTCTGAAGGTGTGCTGTGGTATCTGGCACCAAGATGTTAGATCCTTTAAAGTCCTGTAAGTTGTGAAGCGTGGCCACCAAGGAACAGAGTAGTTTGTCCAGGACATCCCACAGATGCTTGATCAGATTGAGATCTGGAGAGTTTGGAGGCCAAGTCAACACCTTGAACTCTCATGTTCCTCAAACTAGCTCTTTTGCATCGTGACAGTGTGCGTTATCCTGCTGAAAGATGTCACTGCTGTTAAAGAACGCTGTTGGTATGAAACGGGTGTACTTGGTCTGCAACACTGTTGAGGTAGGAAGTCAAAGTACATCATCACACTGCCTCCTCTGGCTTGGCTTTTTCCTGTTGAGCATCCTGGTGCCATCAGTTCCCCAGTAAATTGACTCTCATACCCGCCGTACACATGAAGTTAGACCAGGCCACCTTCTTTCATTGCACCATGGTCCAGTTCTGACGCTCATGTGCCTGTTGTAACTACTTTCGGTGGTGGACAGGCGTTTGCAGTGAAGCAGGGTGCGTTATCCTGCTGAAGGAGGCCACTGCCTTTAGTAAATACTGTTGTCATGAAGGGATGTACTTGGTCTGCTACAGTGTTTACGTGTCAGAGTAACCATGAATGAGCATTTCGAGCAAAACTACTATTCAGCAGGGGACTATTTTATTATTTAAAGAGTCACTCCGCCTTTCTTCCTTTTCTTTTTTCTCATTTAGTGTAGTGGAAGCTGTGCTAAACAATCTTACACTGTCCAAACTCATACAAGGAACATTGGCCCAAGCTGTGTCTGTAAGAGAAGCAAAGCAACCTTCAGTGCTTTCCCAGTGTTTCAGTGCCTGTGTTCTCTATTAGATAGTGTCCTCCAGAAGACAGCACTTGAAATGCGATAGGATTGCCATTCTCCCGGCATTTCTGTTCTCCTGTAGCATTTCAGTATACCTGCTTGAGAAAGACTCTTCTCATGGATGTTTTTCTGGTGGCTTGGCTGTGTTGAGCTCTCAAACAAGATAGGTGCAATGATGAACAAAAGCCTGGACCAAATCAACTCAGCATCACAGATAAGCCATCAATAAAGCGACCATGGGAGCCATCTGTTCTTTTCTTGTGAATTTTCTGCAGAAGTAGCGGTCTGTGCACCTTGCATAAAAAAAGAACACATTTCAAGGTGATCTTTAAAAAAGACTGATTGCGTCAATGATTTATCTCGACCTAGTCCATCTGGCTTTTCTAATTTAGCAAAATATGTGAAAGATTCTTGTTGATCACCAGTAACAAAGTTTTCATCAGTTTGAAACAAAATGTTGGTAAACTTTGCACTCGCTCTGGTCTGCTTGGTGGAAAATGGCAGGACGGGATTATTGTACATTCATTTTTACCTGGTCTACGACTTACGAAGGGAATCTTATTTTTACTGGTTTATATATTTATACTTGGAAAATCTGCACTGAATTACGCATTTTCTCAGCTTGAATAAATGTTTTAAAATACTGTTAGCTATAGCCTCAAGGAAATTGAAATGACAAATTTGGAAGAATCACACTCGTTTGGTCCTGTTTATTAGCTCCTTATATGCTTTGACTACTTGGATACATTGTCAAAATACAAAGGCAGGAAATGACTGAGTTTGGTTCAAATCGCTATTGATATTTAATTAAATACAGCTTTGTCCCTTTTTTCACCTTCGGTCTAGGTTCGTAGCGACACTGTACAGGGTCTCTTCTCCTTCGATGGTGCTAAACCAGCTGCTCAGTGGTCTCCAAAAGAGTATGTTTTGACACAAAAATCTTTGTCAGAACTAAAGAAAGCATCTCTAAATTATCATACTGTGGCAGTAGCAGATTTTTCTAGCAAGCTTTTTGACGCTGACAGTGACAAGATGTTTTCAAATCAGCCCCCACAGATTGGCAGTGAAGGTGGCAGGCAAATCATAGTCAACTCCATGAGCATCTAACACACAGCGGACTTTGTAACATGTAGTAGTTGCTGTTCTATCTTGTTGGACATCTTGTTGAACCCTCTTGGCAGGCTGGCCCATCTGCATTTAAATATTCTGAAGAGGTGAGTGAAGTGAAGTGGCCAGCAGTCTGTTTTCTGGTGTCCACAGTATCACTGATACTGTCCTGCAACAACACCCCTTTGTTTACTGCTGCCTGGACTGAAAGCACCATGCATGGTGAGTCGGGTGTTGCAACGTCTTGCAGAACATTTAGTGCATTGTCTCTTTAGATAAACTTTATTTTTTGGAATCGCCCTTGTTCGAAGCATGTTTTTGAAGTCTGCATTTAAAGCACTGCATGCAGAACGACAGTTTGGATCAATTCACTGAACGGATAAACTTGACGTAGACGTGGGACTGATGTCGGAACTCCTTACATCGCTTGTGTAATGTTATTTTTCACTGTAATTATGAGTTTTATAGAATAGGTGAGAATCCTGAATCTCTAATTGGTCCTTTACTAACTTTGATAAGATCTGTCCTATAAACAATTGACAACCTTTTTTTTTTAACTTAAAATCTATTAGAGTAGTCTCCAGTATAATATTATGTGGTCAAAATTTAAACAGTAAATGGTGTTTTCCTGATTTCAGAGATTGTCAGCTGTCAACTGTGAATAAACAGCAGGAACTGTGCTGAACAATCTGTATATTTTAGGACCTGATTTGGATGTAATTAGCATTTCACATCTGATTGTAATTTAAAAATTCTCTTGCTCCACAGCAGAGTGCCTGGTTTAGAACTGAGATTTGAAAAGCTGACCATTGCAATTCAGATGATGAGAAATACCATAAGAACCAGCAATATCGGCCCGATTCGTTATTGTTCCTCCAGTGAAGACATTTTTTAAAATATACAAATACAGCTATATTAAACATGCATATTTATACACAGGATTGTGATATTTTGTACAGATGGCTTATGAGAGTTCCATAACCCTGCAGCCAGTCAATAATCCAGCGATTGTGGGAAAGCAAGTGTGTGTGTGTGTGTGTGTGTGTGTGTGTGTGTGTGTGTCTTTCCCTGCAGGCAGCCAAGCACAGCAGACAGAAAGGAGGGGGAGTATAGGAGAAAGGGGGAGTGAAAGGGAGGAGGGAGAAATTGAGAGAGAGAGAGAGAGAGAGAGGGAGAGAGAGACAGACAGACATGCAGAAAGGGAGAGAGAGACAGAGGGGTAGGAGTTTCTCACTGATCAGTTGTGGCTTAGCTTCAAAATGGGATTTACATAATATGCCTGGCCTTTTTAAAGCTAGCACAAACAAAGAGGATATGGTGTGTCTGTGTCTGTGTGTGTGTGTGGTGGTCGTCTGCTTTGGCTAATGCTAATGGTAGCCAGCTCATTTTTCTTACATTCTCTCTTGTGCTCTCTCCTCCTCACACACACTTGTTTGCTTTCTTTCTTTTTCTTTATTTCTTACTCTCTTTTTTCTCTTTTCATTTATTTTGTTCTCTTCTCTTTTCTTTCTTTTTCCTTTTTTCTTACTCTTCCTGTTTTTGTCTCTATTTTTTTTTTCTTTTGTCTGTCCCTTCTTTCCTTTAATTTTTGTTCTTATTGTTCTTTTGTTTGTTCTTTCTTTCCTTCTTTATTTTGTTTCTTTCTTAACATCCCTTGTCTTTCTGTCTTTTTATTTTTTAATGTTCTATAATTTGTTCTTTCTTTTTTCTCTTTTTTTTTTTAAAGTAGTTTTTCTTTTTGTCCATCTACATTCAAGTTCAAATGTTTGCATGCTGAAGATCTGTCACTCTGCAGAGTTTAGCTCCAGCCCTGATCCCTTTCTTAATGCCAGACATTCTGGCCCTTAATAAATAATCTAACATCACATTTCAGAAAAAAGGCCTGTCGTTTGGGGGTGGTGGTGTGGAGACCACAAGCTCGGCCCAATCTCAGCCCATTTTCCCTGATAGGATGCACCAGATGCCTGGTTTTGATTTAAAGGGTTTTCACAAAAGATGCTAAATAAGAGACCTAGGGATGTAACAGTGAAACAGTTTTACATTTTCTTTTTTTTCTTTTTTCTTTTTTTTTTACTACTGTCTTGAAACTGTTATGCCTATTATAGGTCAACATTAGACCTCAACAGAAGCTGCATCCCTCGCTCTTTCCAGCTAGTCCCTGGATGATTGTGTTTAAGGTGAAAAGGGGAAAACAATTTGGACGAGCTCAGCCTTAGATATGTCTCTGAAATAAGAAATGTATGAATATGAATGACCTTTATTTCCTGTATGGTTCTGAGGGCAAAAGGCTTTCAAAGTCAGGGCAGCTTGAGGTCTTAGAATGCAGGAAAAAAATATTTTTTTTCATGTCAATGTGACACCGGCTGAGTTTCTGTACACATGCACGCGCGCACACACGCAGGCTCTGAGTGGGGGTTTGCAGCCCTTAAGCAATGCAAAATGGAAGTGGGAGTCAGGCTTTAACAGAGCCAGGACCTCCACGTAAACAGTTCATATAGCGATATTAATGTAGTGGCCCTGTAGCACAGTGCTGCTAGGAATTATATGAATGGATCAGAGCCGCACTGATGGTCAAGTTTGTCACCAAGACTGATTTTAAGGAGATCAAAATGATAAACAATGGTATCAGCTAATGTGAATTCATATTGTGAAAAACAGAAGGCTCCGTACTGTTACTGTCACTGAGTGTTATAATCGCAGTTGTGATTTGTGAATAGTTATACAGATACTCACATTAAAAAACACTATAGGATCTATGATGACAGTTACCAGTAATGGTAACTTTACCATTTACAATGGTAACTTTACAAATGTGTGTGTGTGTGATTGACATAATCGCTCATAAAAACTCATGACAGAATATGACATATGACATCACGTTCATGGCATGGTTATGTCAGTGTAACAGGGTTCATGTAAAGTGTTACTGACACTGTTAACATTGGCAAACACTATCTTGGTCGACCAATAATATTGTTTTAAACAGCACTGACTACCTGCACTGTTTCTACCAATGCTGTGTAACTGTACTGTGCTCTTGCTGCATCCCAGATGTGTTTCGTAGCCTAATATCTAGGGTTTTCTTTTTAAACGTAATTGTAAATGTCTAGTGAGCACCTTAAGAGGCAGCTTTTTTTATTATTATTATTATTTTGTGTTTCAGGTAGGCCTCGGTGATCATTGAGTTTTGTTAATTAACATTTGAATTTTATTAAACACAGTGGTTATGCTGTATTGTACAGTATTACATTAGAAGTGTCATTTGTTTCGTTATGTCTAATTGTCTATTTCTCTATGTAAATAAGATGATCTCACATGACCAGCAGCAGGTTAAGTGAAAATCACATATAGTCCTCTTTAAACGAACCTAACTCAGTCCTCTAGAAGTGGTACAAAAAGTGGACCAACAGAGTGGGAACTCAGTTCTTTTTATGTTCACAGTGAGAGTTCATTTGAAAGGGGACTCGGTTCTTATTCTGCTTCACTTCAGCTCAGATGGGTCTCAGTTCTTTTTCTGTTCACACTTTAGTTCCTCATCCAACCTGCCGCCGCTGTCTCTTCACGTTCACCATTCTTGAGATTTTTTTTTTTCTCTATAAGAGCGGATGGTTAAAAGCTCTACCAAACTTCTACATTTTCCACAAAGATCTCTGCTACTATTGTTGTTCACTGAAACTGATGGAGAGCAAGAATGCTTTGAGGTTGAGCAACTTGGTAGAGAAACTTGATCTTGACAAGAATCTCTAGGTCCCATTTATTTATTTATTTATTTATTTTATTTATTATCATTTATTTGTTTGTATTTATTAGTTTATTTCTTTGTCTGTTGTCTGTTTCCCGGGGCTGTACCACGTGATCTGCCCACAGCAAGCCTAGAGGGCGAAAGCCTAGAGCGCTTTGTGTTCATAACGTGCGAGTTAAACAAACAGTGCCTCGGACTTAAAGTGAACCGGACAGTTCAGTTTGTTTCAGAGGGGTCTGAGTTCGTTTGGCATGTTCACATAGATGCAAAAAATGCTGACTAATCAATATGAGTTCTCTTTAGGGCTGAAATTGACCAGGTGTTACAACGCCTTAAGATGATTAGGTTGTTAGCAATATCTTTGACAAAATTTGAATGAAGAAAAATTATGACTGTGTTTATGTTCCACGACTTGTTAAGGATTCGACAGCTGGGAGACGGGATGAGTGCAGATGTGGGTTGGCCTCTGGGCAGTTGTAAACTTTAGTATTCAACCAAGCAATTGCATTAGCTAGCTTAATTAACAAAATGCTCATTCTTCATGATACATACCGTCACATCACCCAGTGAATTTACTCGTTTTTCCATTGCATTATCACAATGTCTCGAATAGACTTGCTCATGTGATTTCTGACATTGCATGACACACTTATCTATTAAATAAACAAAACTATCTAGACATGCCAGAACTGAGTTTGGTTACTTTTAGGGGCATCTGTTGATGACACAGCTGTTCAGTGAAGAAGGGCTTTGTCAGTAGAATGGCGGTCCATCTAATATATTGGGGGTTGAAGAGACCATTGTTATCCAGAACTAATCATCCAGTGTCAGTACCTGGTCTTACTAATAAGAATAGAAACATTAACAAATAAATGATATCCTATTTTTAAAAAAAAGAGCTGAAACTTGTTTTAAGCCATTGGTGTAAGTAACAAGAAAGCTACCTGTCCGCCAGCGCACTGCAACAATGGCCTCATCAAGTCCCAGTTTGCATGTCAGTTTAATTGAAAATGCTTGACTGATCGACTACTTTTGGGATTAAGGGGGACAAATGTAAATTAACTTATGAAACTTCTCATTGTACTGAAGTGGTCTTCTCTAATGTGACTGCAAGAGCAAAGTCTTGAAGATGGAGCAACATTGGAGAGTCAATATTTTGTAGGAAAAGAGAGCAAGAGACACTGAGACACAAGTCAGGCACTGTCGTAGCAGCCGCAGTGTTTGTGTGCTGGAGCTCTCAAATGGGGCAGCTGGTGGTTAGGGAGTTGCTCCTGCAATTGGAAGGTTGTGGGTTCCAATCCCAGGACTACTGGTGGCACCGCTGAGGTACCGTCTCCACACACAGCTCCCCAGGCACTGTGTTGGTGGCAGCCCACTTTGAGGTTGAGCAACTTGATCTTGACAAGAATCCCATGTATTTATTTATTTATTATTTGTTTAAATCATCATTTATTTGTTTGTATTTATTAGTTTATTTCTTTATTGTCTGTTTCCCGGGGCTGTACCACGTGATCTGCCTACAGCAAGCCTAGAGGGCGAAAACTGTCGCAGCAAACCAGGAGCGCGTTGTGTTCATAAAGTGCGAGTTAAACGAACCATGCTTCGGACTTAAAGCGAACCGGACAGTTCGGTTTGTTTCATGCTGCTTCACTTGGTGAATGGGTTAAATGCAAAAACAATTTCACTTTGTTCACACTGTGTGCTTTGTTCATGCGTGACAGAAATGTATTCTTTACACTTTACATATGTTTGGCACACGACTTCACTGGAGCTTCTTTGGGAGCCATGGGGTAGTCATAGCCTGAGTATTCAGCTTCTGGATGAGTAAAAAGGGGATTCCCCTCTCTTCTTTCTACACTACAGCACCCATCTGCAGCTCACCCTACCTCACCGCAGATGTTCTTCAAATGAAATGTTATAAAATAAGCAAAATGAATCTCCTGTAGTTTTAACCTCCAGGTTTCCTTGACTGATGTTTCTTTTGGCATGCGACCTCGCTTTTGGCATAAAGAACTTGGTGATCAACTACACGTTTCCTTATAAAGAGCATAATTAGTCCTATTTAGCTGAATGTAGTGAAGCCTGGGAAACATGGCATAAAAGAGTACTGGTATTTTTTTTGTTAAATGTGGCACCGCTGGTTCTTCATGCAACCTCTGAAAAGCTGATTATGATGATGCTTGTCGTAGATCATGACAATGTATTGTTCATAGTTCCTTTCCTCCTTTCTTTACTTTGCAAAATGGTTATTTCAAACCTGACGATGTCAACAAAACGCAGCGCTGGTGTTGTTTGCCCTTTGTTACTCATGTAACCTTCTGTACACTGTGATGTGAATTTCTCAGCAGTAAAACTGATCTGCATCATGTAGGTATGTTTCCCTGTTTGTCTCTGTTGCTTTTGGGTAATGTTTGTGTTTGTTGGTTTTTTTTTTTTTTTGTTAGGTTTGTGTTTTCAATCCCTCCATTCAGTTCTGAAATTTTACCTGTGTATACTTTCTTCTTCTTTTCATGTCCACCTTTTGGGCTTGCCATGTCTAGATCCTTTTTTACTTGTAGGCTGCTGGGCAGGAAGTGTAAGAGCATTCTGGAATGTTTGTTCATGTAGTTTGGGCCGGAGTTCATGACACACATCCCATCCCCCTACCCCCTTCCTACCCAGTCCCACTAGTCCACTTTTTTCCTCATAGTTGATCAAGGCCTGGTTTGCCATTGTTAAAACAGTTACTGATTTCAGTGTAGTTAAGAGTGTTTGGCTCCTGACAGATTCCTTCATCATCTACTGGCTCAGGGTTGCACAACAGAATTTTGCTCATAATTCATATTTCCATCCATCAGTACTGGCCAATGCTGGACTTGTTTATTTTGAATATTTGAACAGGTAAAAGAAAAGGAATCTGGTGAACAGATATCGAAGTAAGCGAGTGCCTGCTGTGACATACATGGTAACATTCGAGTTGCTCAGTGTGGAGTTTTCTTTTTTAATCAAATCAGAACAGATTTGAGAGCAAAGTTGTTGGCCATGCAGTTCATATCCTGTCTGCAATTTTCCCACCAAGTTTTGCCTGCGTGTTCAGCTGAATCCGTGGGATCTATGATGAATAATTTCAGTCTTTGAGTGAGGAGTCTTGTCAGTTGATGAAACATTTATGTAGAAAACGTAATGATGGTAAACATTTATACTAGTTTTTTTAACCACATCTTTTCCACTTGGTCGCTGAAGTCCACCAAACTCTTCACCCAACTGTCTCAAGTGTCTGACATCTATTGCACGTTAAGTTGGATATTACAGTTCGGAACGAGTTGAAAACTACAAGACAACCAAAATGCCCAAATGGATGAGGCTGGTTTGTTGGAATATTCGCTTTTGCATAGGTCTTATCTATAAGTAAGACTGATTTAAAAACATGCACAGTCACACCTAGGGGCAATCTAGCATCCATAATTCACCCCGAGTACATGTCTGTGGACTGTAACGGAGGTCCTGGTGGAAACCCGTTACAAACGGGAGCTTTAAGCTTGAGCTAAGCTATGCTTGCTACCTTGCTAATGGCTTATATCTTAAGGTTTCAGGGTAAAATTTGGTTCTGGATTACATTCATCAATCTTCCCAAACACAGTTGCATTTTCTCCACATTTTAAGCCTGTTTGTACTAAAAGACCACATAGTTACAAAATGATGAGCATGAGTCAGCCGTGTTCTACTAAGGTAATGCTGATTTCTGCTAGTCTGGTGAAGCTAGCTAATGGTGGTGAATTTGTTATAACAGCTCTCTAGACTGAATGCAGATATTTAAAGCTCGTAATAAACATTAGTCACATTCTTTTCTTTTGATATTGACAAGTATAAAATTAAATCCAAAGCCCATCATTGAATATTACGTCTCTGTATTAAACATCAGCAGGGACGGTAAAAAAAAAAAGTTTGTTTGAGTGTGGCTCCATGTGAAGCTGAATCGAGCGGCAGGTCCCAGCAGCCTGTAGAATCACATGCCTCTTCATAAAAGAGAAATCATAAAAGAGAAAAGGCTTCACATTTCACAATTAATAGTATAGTGACCAGAAGTGTGCAACACTGGCAAGGACAAAACAGTTTTGTTTACCAGGAGCAAAATGAACTCCATAGCTCAGATCATTACTTAATTTTTTTTTACTTTCTGTGATTAACTGGGGTTTCATTTGGAAAATTCAGAGTCGTTTTAATTTTTTTATGGTCTGGCCTTCCAGCAGTTCCTCTCTGGCTCTCTAGTAAAAAACACAAAATGTAGAAATGTGAGAAACACCTCCTCTGTGTGTGTGCGCGCGCGCGCGCGTCCGTCCAAGCTAATGTGCATTCTAGCCAGCTAGCACCTCAGACTGGCGTGTGTGTGTGTGTGTGTGTGTGTGTGTGTGTCTTGAGGCTGTGCAGCTTCAGGGCCTCGTCTGTGCGTGTTGCTGTGGCAACGCTGTGTGTGTGTGCGCGCGCAGCGGTGTCTCTGGCTGGGCAGAGGAAGAGCTTTGACGACCAGGCTGCCGGCTGCTGCTGCTGGAGCTGTTAAAAAAAGAAAAGCGTCTCAGTGTGGTCTTTCAGGATCTGAACGGTGCAGACTGTGTGTGTGTGTGTGTGTGTGTGTGTGTGTGTGTGTGTGTGTGTGTGTGTGTAGGGGGTAGCTGTGCAATAAAACAGCTCACTGAATCACAGCAAAGGCTCTCAGCCTCTTCCCTGAGGCATTTTAGCCGTTGGTCTAATGGTGTAGCCTGGATGTATGTGTGTAAGGTTTTTTTTTTGTGTGTGTTTTTTATTTTTATTTTTTTTAAATAAAGCAGCAGGGGTGTAAGTGCAGTTTTATGAAAATCCTAATTTGGTGATCGTTTTTGACAATGTAGCTGGATATGTTTGAGCAAGCTAACTGCAGTTTGCATTTTAATTGTTGTAATCCTGTAGGAACTGATTATAAAGCTAGAGGTTGTAGAGGGCCCATCGATAAACACGTTTTATGATGCATTGTGGTTTTTGCACCATGATGTGGTACAATACAGGAAATGCAATGATTACATAATTAACCTGAAGTTTTCTTTGTCGCTAGGGGTGGCACTGACTAGGGAATTCTGCTCATTGTGTAGCCAATTTTGCTTTCATAGCTGTCTCTTTTAGGAATATATTTTTAATAAAATAGTGAAACCAGTTACCCAATTGAATTAGTATTTTTGGTGTCACAGATGTTATAACTGTTTCTTTCAGTACATGTATGGTCTCACAGTTTTATGTATATATGTATTATACCACTGCTTAGGTATGCTGAAAGCTTTTGACTTCTGATTACTGTTTGTATTTGTTGCATTTCAGTTGTTCTATTTAGACTTTAAGGTTGTATATCTTTCCTTGTTTCTATTTTACTATCACACCAGATTTCATTTTGGTGTCTAGCAAAATATATAATCAGTTTCTTAAGCCTCTTAAAGTTTGAGACTCCATATAAAACATTAAGGCTGTCACGCTGATGGGTTCGGTTAAGTTTGACTCTAAATAACTCGGTAATCAATAGATTATTCATGCAATCGATACAACTCTTGTTTTAAAGAATTTGGTTACCAGTTATAGTGAAGTTGGTGCTCTTGGCTTGCTGATAAAGTTTGAGACATTGTGCCTGCTCAAAAATTAAAGAGAAAGGAAAAAGTATGACCCAATTGAGATCCTTGCTAATTTAAATAGATGAGCCAATCTGAATGGCAGGCTTCACTAGTGAGATATTTTTATCCAGCCCACTTGGATAAAAATTATCCTTATTGTTAGACCGCGTTCCGTTTTATTGTATTCTTGTAGTGCAACTGCAAAGAGAGACGTTTCAGTTCATGTCAGTGGTACATTGAAACCTTCATTCTTCAAGAGTAAAACGCAAAGCTGAACTCACAGTGGAGTTCAGGAGACGGTTACCTAAGTTCAAGTTTACTTTGGTGTCTCATCAGAAAACTCCATCTGTTTGGAGACGTTGCACATAGTTGCCGTTGTCAGTCACAGAAATCTGAGATCGGCTCTCATAATTTCAGTTTACATTCAATCAGCCCTGATCGGTTCATGTTTGTATTACATGTAAGAATACTGTCTCAGAATCTGTTTTAATTACAGCTGACATCATGATGGATTCATATAAATAAGCATATCAAATATATGTGAAATTAATCAATAGATTACATGATTACTGATACTTCATAGTGACAACCCTATATGTGATGTTTGGATAACATGTTACAGCAAATTTCCCACTTGTGGGACTAATAAAGGTTTGTTATCTTATCTATCTCTTACAGAGAAGTCAGTGCTCTTGAATTGCTGATCTATTAGAATGTGTAGAAGCTGCGCCGGTTCTTCTGGTGGTCACTCCAGAATGGATTTTGAGGAGGGAGAGAGCAGTTTAGATGCGTTCCTACTGATGGTTTCAATCCTGTCCTTTCCCTCGAGGGGAGGCAGGGGCAGCTTACATCATTTGTGTTTCTTGGACGCCGTCCTGAATATTTTCTAGATGACAGCTCAATCTGACATTGCAGCTTTCTGAGATGTTTGTGTATGAACGGAGGGCTTTGCAGCAACACTATGTACATACACATTGATTACATACTCCCCAAGCATATAAAAATCATGAAAAATTGTATTAATACATGGAGTACATGTGTATGTGTTGGAACTATGTATTGGCCCACTGAATATGTAGATTTTCACATAGACCCAACCATAATCTTAATTACCGATACTTTGATTATGCTGTATTTTTAATGTGAAAGCTGTTTGTGTACCTTCTCCTAACTTGCCAGAAGAGACTTCTTTTCTCTCCCCCTTTATACAATAGTCTTTGGCCATCTTAATTAGGGCACATGGTGTTCGCATTGCCACTGGAACTATATCCTGCTAACATGCCTTTTATGTACCCTTTCAGTCTCATTGACTAGCTTTGATCTAGACTAGGCTATCATATGTGAGGTAAAGCTCTTCAGGTATTCGTTCAGTCATGTTAACACTTGCCCCATGTGTTCCCATTAGCACAGGGGTCGTGGCAGGTTTTGTGAATGTGGGTTTTATGTCTAGTGATGCTTATCTCTGTGTGTGTGTGTGTGTGTGTGTGTGTGTGTGTGTGTGTGTGTGTGTGTGTGTGTGTGTGTGTGTGTGTG
>JBBPCX010000088.1:23583209-23605843 GCA_037974365.1 Hydrocynus forskahlii | reverse complement strand
TGTGTGTGTGTGTGTGTGTGTGTGTGTGTGTGTGTGTGTGTGTGTGTGTATATATGTGTGTGTGTGTGTGTATATATATATGTGTGTATATATGTGTATATATATATGTGTGTTCATTTAGAAGATTAACATTAACCCCCCCCCACCTGAAGCCTTACTCTGTAATATAGTCTTGTTTAAAGCCTGTAGGAAGCCTTCAGGCACTGTTTTGGCAGTAGTAGTTTGTAGTTTAAATAATTTCCTGTTTTAGTAACATTTGTCACTCCTACAAGCTGAGGGCTGTGTGGAGTCCCTTGTCTGATGCATTAGTGTTTATGTGGGGTGACCAGAGGTTGGTTGGTTGTGCCTATCTTGCATGTTTTGGATCATTGTGGGCTGTCTGTTTAACATGATTATGGTTTCTTTACCCTGCGTCCTTGCTTCTTCACTGGTCACTTTTAGAAAAATATTTTTTTAAGTACAGTTTCACT
The DNA here is from genome assembly GCA_037974365.1 of Hydrocynus forskahlii. Taxonomy (NCBI): domain Eukaryota; kingdom Metazoa; phylum Chordata; class Actinopteri; order Characiformes; family Alestidae; genus Hydrocynus; species Hydrocynus forskahlii. The sequence continues at coordinate 23,605,373 of JBBPCX010000088.1, read as the reverse complement.
GTTGCTTTGTGAAAACTCATTCCTCAGGTACCGTTTCATAAAGCAATATTTTCATGAAGAGTTATCAGAATATTTTGTTTCTTCAGATTTGAAATAGATTACTAATTTGCTTTGGAAATTTCCAAGACAATTCTGGTGTTCCTGGAAGCTTGCCACTTTGCAGCACTGCCCTAAACCTGCTCTCTTTTCCGTGTGTGTGTGTGTGTGTGTGTGTGTGTGTGTGTGTGTGTGTGCGCGCGCGCACATGTAGTGTGGCCAGGGGCTGTGAGGGCTCCGCGGGGAGACTCCAGGCACGCCCGCACGGAGAATGCTGGAGGTGCAGGAGGAGCGGCCAGCAGCAGCAGCAGCAGGAGCAGCAACGGGTACGGGATCGGCCAGCGGAACGCCATCCAGCGCCACGGCCAGGAAGGAGCGAACAAAAGAACGGCAGGAGGAGGGCCAGGACTGCAGCGGCCCTGCAGCAGCCGCCACCGCTGGGCCCCGCAACGCCCGGGCCAAGGCCCCGCCCGCCACAGCGCCACCTCCGCCCGCACACACCCACTCACACTCGCATACACACACTCACGCACTCACGCCTAGCCCTCACCAGCACACTACTGCTTCAGCCTCGGTAGCTCTGGGACTGTCGTCAATGCATTCCAGCAACCCGAAAGTGAGAAACTCTCCGTCAGCTAACACTCAGAGGTGAGGATCCTGTCTTAAAAGAAGAAAGGTCATGGCTCCCATCATGTTGAATCTATTAAACTCTTAAATGCTAAACATGTGTTGTGAGCACACATACCTCCATATTTCATATATATGTATATATACACATGATACCTCCTCTAGACTAACAGCTCCTGTTTTAGTTGTCATACTATTTCCATAACTACAGTTATGTTATAGTGATATAATTGCTTGCATAGGTAAGTAGTCTTTCACTGCCAAAGGTGCTGGATTCTCCACTGAACTTTCCTAGGAAAGGAAAGCGCTCTCCTTACCCACAATTCCCTCTGCTCCTTAAGAGACGGCTCAGTGAAAACACCGCCACGTAAGCAGGTCTTGTGGACAGGAAAGCAGGGCAGGCAGAGGTAACAGCGGCAGCAGTGTGTTTTAGTGGGGGAACAGTACCCCGGAGGATCTTCTGGAGAAGCTCCAAACGTCTGATTCAACACCCGTGAAACTGACCCACTCGAGCCCAGCCAGAACCATACCCCAAAGCCAGCCAGGCTTCTCCAGAGCCAAAAAGACCACCCCTTGCTGACTCATGTTTCTGGAGCTGATTAAGGAACAGTCGGCTGACTTGCCAGGTTCCTGCTGGGCCTGTCTTGCACTGATACCCATGGCCATGCTGGAGCAGGTTCTTGCGTTTATGGTCATTTTTGGCTGTAGTTTTCCACATGCTGGCCATTTTGGATATAGATTTTGTGCAGGTGCTAACAATTCAGCCAAGTATTTAAAGCAACAGTGACAGTCTGTTACATTTAAGTGAATGTTGGATCCTTTCACTGGGCTTCTCAGACTACAGAATAGTTGAAGGCACAAGTGAGAGAGAACGCATGTTGTTTTCCTATGATTTGACAACTGAGATTGCAGTTGTCCACTTTGAGAGTGCTGTAAACACTTTTCTTCCATCCACTCATTTGGTTTGGTTAAAAAAAACAGTTGATATCAGTTATATCTATATTCATCATATTTGGCCTGTATCAACCAAAAAAAGAAACCGGTTGAGTAGGAGCAGAGATCATGAAGGGCAGGGTTGGTCTAAGGCTGTTAATCAGCTATTTTAAGTTTATTTCAATTTTGTTTATATACAAGTGTTATCTAGTTTGTCCCACTTGTTTATAGCCTACCGCTCTAGCTGGTAATGTAACTAACAAGTTATGGAAGCATGCTGTTAACACACTTGCCTCAAGCATTGTTGAGTAATCCAGTAATTTTGCAAATGCTGTTTCCAATGCTGTCAAGCTGTTGTCTGAAAATGGTTTAGGTGTTCAGTTTGCTAAATTTTGGCCAACTATTTCAAGAGGTGTGGACTTAAGTCTTCCACAAGTTTCTTTTACAATTATTAAGTTCTTTGAAAATTGCTTACTTTTTATTTCATGTGTAGTTTCCCTAGTTTAGTAACTTATTTGTACGATTATGTCTTTCATAGTTATCCGAGTACCGTGGATTTAGTCATTTTTACCAGGTAATAAATAAAAACAACTTTTATACTACTGCACTACCATATGTTGCCAACAGGCTGTCATTTATATTGGCCCACACAATGTTCTGTGGAAAATGATACTGAATTTGCAGAAGAATGTATGGCTTGTGCAGGGCTTGGGGCTTAACTTGAGACTTGTTCACATGAAACCAATTCCGGGGACGCTGAGTGTCAAGATTTTCTTTAAAATGTTTATCCGTCTAAAGTGAAGGTTCCTTACGTCTACCCTCCTGCTGATAATTCTTGGAAGTTTTGTTGTAGACACGTCCCTCGTCACTGTGGTAATGTTACGTTGCTAGTTCATTGCCTGGTCTTCATGCTAACCAGTGGCTGATCTGGTCAAACAGGGTGTTTTGTTAAATATTAACCCAGCTCTTGGTCAACAGAGAGAGAATGAGTGAAAGGGAAAACAGGTTTTGGACATGAGGGCGCCTGGTGCGTCACCTGTGTGCGTCAGGGTTTCCCTCTGAAGCTCGTCTGTGATGTTTCTTTAGGGTGGGGTGGGAGAGAATGCCAGTCAGGTGGAGCAGGAAGCAAGCTGAGGCTTAGGTAGACATGGAATGCTGTGGAGGAACAGAAGTTCCTCATTCCATCCTCGAATTAGTCTTGAGGGAAGCGGTGGAATTTTTCAGACAATAAGGATCATCACTTTTGAAATGTCCTCTCTGAACTTGCTGCTACTTTCAGTTCTTGATTATCTGTTGCTTTTACTATATATAGTTCTAAGGTCCTATGTGGGTGCTTGCAAGTTGAGCCAGTAGACTTAAAGTAAGTGACATGTGGTGTATTAGGAAAATTATTTCGCACTAGCTGGTCATGTTTGTCAAAATTGCCTTGTGTACTGGTTTGTGTTATGTTTGCCCTTGTTTCTTATGTCTTGTGTTTTTCTTCTCTTCTAGCAGTCCAAAATCCAAGCAGGAGGCCATGGTGCGCTCACCACCCGTGATGTCTCCCTCCAGCGCTGCCCAGATGGACTCCAAACTGCCCAATCAGGGAAAACAAGGAGGCGCTGGCAGCCAATCACAGCCTTCTCCCTGCGACCCCAAGGCGCTGAGTGGAAGCCACACACCCAAAGGTCCTCAGGGCTCTGTGGGGGGCATGGGACTCAAAAATGGACAGGGCCTGAACTCGGGCAATGGAGCAAAAAGTAAGATCAAGAGGGAGAGAAGCACTTCGGTCGAGTCTTTTGAACAGAGGGATACGGGAACGCCCAACAACGAGGGGGACCAGAAAGGTGGGTGCAGTTTTTTATTGCAGCTGAAGGATGACCCATGTTTAGTCAAATGTCTGTGGTTCAGAACGAGTGGCTTGATGTTTTGTTTGATAGTCAAGTTGTTTCTTATAAAACGACTGGACTCTTTGGTCACACTTTGAGAGCCTTTGTTTGTGGTGTTATGCTTTTTTAAGTTGGCGGGACCTCTGAAGTGCCCAAACCAGCTAAGAAGTTTGCTTTCTATTGCTGGTTCCTGAATGTTTCTCAGCGATGCCACAGCCACATGTGATTGGAGTCTAAGAGAGTGTGGTTAACTTGCTCCACCTACAATTGCAATCTTGTTGCTTTCCTGTTGATCTCCTGAGTTTAGCTCCATCCATGTTCAAACAAAGCTGATTTTAAAGCCTGAACATTTTTAGAGAACTGTATGTTGAAACTAAACTCTTCAGGGCAGGTCAGTGTAACCTGGCTGGACACTCCATTGTCTAAGCTGTTTTTCCTCTATGGGTATTTGAAAATAGCAGTGGTTAGCCAAAAGCTTCAGCGTGTTCTGCAAAATGTCACTGTGTGGTTTGATTTATGAGGATGTTAAGCAGCATGATTTGGCAAAAAATCAGATTTTCCTCTTAGCCCAGATTTAGTTGATTTATTAGCCAAAACATGTCTGGAGTTCAGATTGTGCTGCTTTCATTTTAGAACTGCTGCTACATGGGTAATGTTGTTAACCAGCATAAAGTCTAGATTGATTCTATATCCGCACCTCCTGCTCCTGATGTTCTTTGTGAAAACAGGCACTGTTGTCTAAAAAGGCGGCCCACAGCATTAAGCAACATGTTAATGTTTTGATATTTTATATTTTTGTGGTTGACATACTGTCACCTAAACCACATCAACAAGTGTATTGAAATTGGCTTTTTATTTAACTGCTCCTTAAAATGGTCAAAGTTTGAACATTGCGACATATTTACTAAGTACAAGCTCCTGTCTGGCGTAACTGTGCTGGTCAAAAACGCTGGAGTATCAGCTTGTTTGTAGCATGTATGTAGTAAATTTCATGTTTTGACCACTTAACATTCATTTAATTCATAGAACCCAGTGATCTTCAGTGGGGAAAATGTACTTTGGACAAAAATACTTTTTATAACATTTTCTTGGTGCCACAGTGTTATAGAGGTGATATTCAAGAGTCATTTGTTAGAGATAAACAAACCATAGTTCCAGCTCCCTGTTAATCGCTTATCATGTGTATGTTGGACTGTTCTACACTGAATCGGACTGTCCCACATTGACCGAGCAGCGAAGAAGCACCAACATGGAAGAATCCCTCATCCTCCTTGATTTGGAGAAACCTATACACCAGATGAGAAAGTTAAATGTTGGAGAGAAAACTGGGTGAAAATGTGAATCTCCGTTTGAGCCTGAAGCTGAGCCTGTATGTAATTTGTGGATTTTTAGTGATGTTTGTTTTGTGTACCTCCTTCTTTTAACAGCTTGCTATTCAGCATAACTGCTCTTGTCTGTTCTTAGAATAAGAATGTACTATATATATTTATTTTTCTCTTTTTCTTATGCAATATTCCTATGGTCTCATGGTGTAAAAGGTCAAAATCCTAAACACAAATGCACCATCTCATTGGAGTCACATTTTCACAGTAAATTGTTTTTCTGGCGCTGCTCTGTGTGTGTGTGTGTGTGTGTGTGTGTGTGTGTGCGCGTGTGTGCGTGTGTGTACATCTCTCCTCCTGTCCTCGGGCGCTGCGCTCAGGGCTGTAGTGCTGCATAAAGACATCCACACCCCCGTATGTCTCCGAGTGGAAACATCACTGTGTAGGTTTGGGGGTAGGAAGTGCCAAGGAATATACCATCTCGCCTGCTAGGATAGGGAGAGCCTTTTTTTGGGTTTTTTTCCTTCCCATTTTTTTTTTCTTTCCCCTGTCTCTCTGTTTGCCTGTCTGAAGGACCCCTGCTGGTGGTTAATGCCTCTGCATAGAGATGATTTGCTGTGAGACTGTGGCCATTTTAATTGAATGTGTGTTCAATGTCTTTGTGCAAAATTGCCCATGTATTTAAATTGGAGACAAATATGATCTGTTTGGGTTTTATATGGAGTTGAATTCGCTGTGCCTTGAGGTAGCCTGAGGTGTACTGAAAGCGAAAGCATTAAAGAGCAAGGCAGGAGGCAACGAAAGCTTGAATGGAAAAGTCCTCCGCTTTGCTTAAGTCAGTACATGTTTGTATGTCCTGATTTATATGAGTAGTAGTTAACTTTTAGTTTGGGTCTGTGCGCATGCGCATATCTGGGAATATGTGGGTATATGTATGTCTGCATGTCAGCTCGTTAGGTCAGTTTCATTGTTTGCATGGACGCCGGAAAGTCTTGTGTTCATCCTTTTTATTTCAACCATCCTTGCCGTGTTCATAGTCTGCTGTATCCTGGTTACAGCGGAGCTGCGTGTATGCGCAGTTTGCAGACAGATGGTACTGATCGGAGAGGCAGTAGAGCAGCAAGGTCGTGGGCTGAGACAATAGGAGTTAAACTTCCCAGACATGGTAAAATGCTCCAAAGAGCCTCTTAGTCACAAAAAAGCAGAAGCTGCAGAGATTCTCTTCATACTACTTTTCTATAAGTGCTGCTAATGAATAGGGGAGCATGATATCAGAATTATCAGTATCTGTTAATTACTTTAAAACATTATCTGCATCGGATAGAGGATCAGATTTAACTGATATTGCAAACCGAGGATGTATTTATTATATTCCAGAAAAGCAGAATGTGTCTTTGGGTTACTGTGGGTTTATTCTTATTACTGGAAATGTAACCCTATAGAAATAAATGCCTTTTTTCTGCTGTGCTGTAATATATATTCTACATTTTGCAAATGTAGAATGTACAGTAATGTGTCAGCACTTTGTCAAATGTGTACGGGAAAAACAAAACAAAAAATCTAACCTACAATTCCCATATCAGAGCATTCCTATTCATCAAGGCAACTCCTTAAAATGTTGGTGTCTTTTGGATGAGGAGCTTAGGCCTGTTTTAAGCCACATTTTCCTGACCCGGATCAAGTCCCTAAAAAGACATTTCTAAAAGGAATCATTTTTGACAAAGTTTTGTCCTGGACTAGAATGAAGGGTCGAAATTGTTTATTCTAGTTTAAGCTAGTATTTCATAGTCCTGCTCCTGGTGACCTACAGCACTACATGGTTTCTTGCACCTCTTGAATTTAGCCCACCTGATTCAAATCATCAACTAGTTACTGAGACCTTCATGAGTAGGATAAATTGTGCAGGGAACAGTGAAACTGTGCAGTCCTATGGGTCGTTTAAGGTTTAAAAATACTCTGGTCTGGGCTAAGGTCAGCTTTAATTGGGTTTCTGGGAAGATCAGATGATTTAAGCATTTACAAATATATCAGAGAGTCATCCAACACAAGACATTAATATTTCACCCTGTCAAAGAGAACCCTTGGCTGGGGGTTGTTCATGACCTCTTGATGACCAAAGCTGTGAGCTTTACTAAGGACAGTACTAATCTGTCTCTTTTGCTCTCTCGTTCTCCCTCCCTCCATCCCTGCAGAGCTGGGCAGTAGGGCAAAGAGGTTATGTGTTGCCGAGCGACGGCAGCCCTACAGTGGCGCTGACTGGTGTTCAGGGGGAGAGAGTGACGAGGACGACCCAGGATTCTTCAGTAAGTGACTTGCTCAGTGTCCATAAACTGTATTAAAGCAAGGATTCACAAACAGTGTACTGTCCTCTGATCCACTAGGGCTGGGACTGAATGGACAGCATAGTAAGAAAAACTGTCAAATAGGAGTATATGGCATTTTTAAAGGGCAGTAATTTTGGGTTTGAGAAGAACAATAAGATTTCTATTGGTATGAAAAAAGTAGAATAACCCAGACATGAATAAAAAAATGCACTTTTTAAATCCCCCCGCCAAAACATTATTTGGTTAGATTTTCAGCAGCAAATCACTGCATTACTGACTGGACTATGGGCTTGCTGTTTAGAATGCTAGGGTTTTACGTTATTGTTATTTTTGATGCCATACTACCCCTGCTACTACTCCTACTACTACTACCACTACTAATGATAATGGTGAGAAATTATGATTATCGTGGTAATCACAAAAGTGAAAATATGTAACATTGTGCCATTTATGTAAACTCTTTAATTACTAAATAACATGTTTTGCCATTTGCCATTTAAGTTTATATATTGCCATTTGTCTTTCGCCAAAGTTTATTGTAGTGTAGTGTAAAGGACAAACATTGACCGAAGCTTATAAATATAAAATTATTTTTTTTGTGCTAACGCAACATTGACTGGTGGGAGTGATGAACTGATACACAAAGTTCATCTTTACATGTGTGCTGTAAGAAGGCCTCTTCACCCATTTTCCCTCACTGTTTCTTACTCTATAAAATGTATTTACATTTTTTTTTTTATAATTTCACATTTTCCAAAATATGCTCCTCTCTATTCAAGGACTCACATGTCTTAATTTATAATGAGCCTATATCATCTAATTTAGCTGAAAACATTACCTTACTTAACTCATTTTCAGGTACTATGGACTGATTTCAACAGTTTTTTGTCTATCCTCTTCAGTAGTTGATGTATGTGACATACATGTACATGCTTTCTTTCCTCTCTCTTAGACTGTAACTCAAGTGACATAAAGCCAGACCCAAGCACCCTCGCAGCCTCCACACCTACCCACAATGCTGTCGGAGGACAGAACGCAGCATCAGAATTAGGCAGCAGTCAGAAACCTGGGTCAAAGGTTGTTTATGTCTTCACCACAGAGATGGCAAACAAGTAAGATCATCTCTGTTTCATTTAGATTGACCATCTATATCAGGGGTGTCAAACTCCGGTCCTGGAGGGCCGGTGTCCTGCACAGTTTGATGGTTCTCCTCTTCAAACACATTCACTAAACCTGACAATTAACTGGTGAGGTGAACCAGGTTTTTCTGAGCAGGGAAATCACCAAAACTTGCTGGACCACGGCCCTCCAGGACTGGAGTTCCACACCCCTGCTATATGGTGGCATGACAGCTTTTGGCAAATATCTTTTAAAGTCAGGTGTTAAAGAAACCTACCAGATGCATTCTTCAGAATAAGACCCATGCGCTGCTTTTTGCTACTAAGAGTAGCGATGTCTTTCCGTGTTGAAAAGGGTGTGAAGTTTGTGTAATGACATTGATGTGTTAGCTGAGACCGGAGAAACCTTCAGATCACAATCAGCAGGATGCCAAATGTCAGTGACAAGACGTGTCAGGGACTCTGTCACGCATGCTGTGGCCATAAGGAGGGTCTCCCACTGAGCAGCATGTCATTACAGGGCTGACATTACACAGGAAAGGCGATGAGCCTGGTGTCACAACATTGACTCTGTTTGTCTTCTCCTGTTGCCTTTGTCGTCCAGGTTTTCTTGTGAATAGAATTGCACAGACATGCACACTGACATTTTTACAGACTCAGATGTACTTTAGTAATTACCACCTTAAATGGTTGGGTTGGAATGATAAACACTAAACCCTTAATTAGTAATTGGAATTTAATGAGAAGCTTCAGCTGTGTTATTTCAGTATAGTGGAAATTTTGTCCTCAGGCATAGTTTTTAGTGCATCAGCAGCAGCTACCAATACTCATGCACTGTGTGTGTGTGTGTTCTCTTCTTTCCAGGGCAGCAGAAGCAGTGATAACGGGACATGCGGAAAATATTATAGCTTATCACATGAACAATATCTCTAACGGCAAGGGTGGCAAGCCACAACTCCCCCTGGTAACAAAAAAAATAATTTTATATTTTACTTTTTTTTTTTTTTTTTAAATATCCCATTTGTCAGAGCAAAACCAGAAATATCAATTCTGTGTGTGTTTCAGAACAATCAGCTTGCACCACACCGCAATGAATCCAAACAGCAGGGGCCATCATCCCAACAACAGCAGTCATCTCACCCCTCTGAACAGAACCACCAAGCAGCCTCCAAAGCAGCGCAGACAGGCCAGTCGCAGCAGCAGCCTCCAGCGCAACCAGTTCAACCTCAGCAGCCAGCCCAAGGGGCTAAACCAGCCAACCTTCTTCAGGATGGCCCACCATCTGGGGGCATGGACTCCAAGAGCCTCCCCAGCAGCAGCCCCCAGGATGGTGCTGGATCACATGATGGTAGTAATCCTGCAGGGACGCCTGGTAGCCAGGCTCCTAACCAGCCTCCGAGTGCTGGCCCTCAACAGGGCTTCCCTTCCCTTGACCTGCCCAAAGGAGCAGATGTTAAGCTAACAGCCCAGCACCAGCAACAGCTAGCCCACGAGATCATGTCCAGCATGGGAGACAACCCTGAGGGTCTCTCCCAGGAGCAGTTGGAGCACCGGGAACGCTCTTTACAGACTTTACGTGATATCCAGCGCATGCTGTTCCCAGATGACAAAGACATGGCCGCCATGGGGCAAGGGAACATGGGTGGACCCCCACCCAATGCTGCCATGATGGAGGGTGGGCCCAAGAAGCCTGAACAAGGGCCACTTCAGGCTATGATGACCCAGTCTCAGAGTTTAGGAAAAACAGGTGGTCCTGGGGGTCCACGCCCAGATGGGCCTCCCTTTGGGCCCCCAGGACCTAGAGACATGCCTTTTTCCCCTGATGAGCTTGGGCCTCCTCCACAAGGTCCGGTACCTATGAATTCACATCCAGGACCTGGTGGAGAGCATGGCGACCATATGACCCCAGAGCAGATGGCATGGCTGAAGTTGCAGCAGGAGTTCTATGAGGAGAAGAAGCGCAAGCAGGAACAAATGCAGCACAGGCCAATGGGGGATATGATGATCCACCAGGGTGGCCCAAGGGGCATGATGCGAGGGCCACCGCCTCCATACCAAATGAATCCTGGGGAAATGTGGGGTCCTGGGGGTCCAGAGCCTTTCCCTGAACAAATCAACATGGGTCCCAGGGGGATGCACCCACACATGCAGAGAATGCCAGGTTTCTCTGGAATGATGAACCCAGATATGGAGGGAGGGCCTAATGCCATGCCTAGGCCTGGCATGAACTGGCCTGATGATATGCCCAAGATGGCGGATGGAAGGGGATTTCCTCCAGCTCAAGGGATGTTTGGAGGTCCTGGAGGGCGAGTGGAGAGGTTTCCCAACCCCCAGTCAGTTCAGGAAGCCATGTTCCATCAAGGCATGGGTGATAAGCAAGGTATGGGTCTGCCACCAGGCATGATGATGGAAATGAACCGGATGATGGGGGCCCAAAGACAGATGGAGCCTGGGAATGGGGGTGGCATGATGTTTCCCAGAATACCAGGTGAAGGTCCCATGAGCCCCTCTTCAAGAATGGAGTTTGTAAAAGGGCTGGGGCGTGACATGGGTGATTTCAGTTTGGGCCCTGGCAACCTCAATGTCAATATGGGGCCCAATCCTCAGATGATGCCTTCCAAAATGAGAGAGCCACCAATGAACATGAGTCCTGAAGAGATAATGAAGATGAGGCAAGGTGGAGGTCCCATGCCTGAGAACATGGGCCCACAGCAGAAGATGATGCAGGGGCCTCCCTTTCCTGACCAGCCTCACCCGGGTGACTTTAACATGGGACCCAACCGACAGTTTCCAGTCATGGGTCCTCAAGGACCTGGAAATCAAAGAGGCCCCAGAGGTGAACCGCCCTTTCCCCCTGATCAGCGAGGAGGTAACGTGGGTGGCAACGGTCGTCTTAGCCACATGCCCCCTATACCTCCCAATCAACCTACAAACAACTCAGGTCCTCCGCCCAACCAGAGGAACATGGGTCGCAAGCCTTCAGACCTGAGTGTCCAGTCTGGCCCGGCCAATTCACCCAATGTCAACCCGCTCAAGTCTCCCACACTGCGACAGGTTCAGTCGCCCATGTTGGGGTCGCCCTCGGGTAATCTCAAGTCTCCACAAACGCCTTCCCAACTGGCTGGCATGCTCAGTGGATCCTCAGCGGCTGCGGCAGCTGCTGCAGCCGCAGCTGCTTCGATCAAGTCTCCTCCAATGATGGGTTCAGCTGGAGCATCACCCGTCCATATGAAGTCGCCCTCGCTTCCTGCGCCTTCGCCTAGTTGGACATCATCGCCCAAGCCGCCTATGCAGAGTCCAGGGATCTCCCAAAATAACAAACCTCCACTAAGCATGACCTCGCCAAATATGATGGGAAATGTGGAGCAAGGTATGGCAATTTACTCATCTAACTTCTTTGCTTTTGTTGAACACATGCTTTGCTTTCAAGCAAGCCTTGTATAATTTAGGGCTTAGAATAGTATTTCATCCTTATTTGCATATGTGAGAATGCAATCTGTGCACATAAGTTCATTACCTAATAATTGTTACATAACTAATTGTTTATTACTTTATTGCTACTTTCCTCTCCTGTCCCCTTCTGTTCAGGTGGGAATGCTCCTCCTTCTGCACCTCCTTCCAGTAGTTCTGCCAGCCAACCCAGCTCTATCAATGTTCCGGGAAGTCTTCCGTCCAGCAGTCCTTACACTATGCCCCCCGAACCCTCGCTACCCCAGAACCCTCTCTCTATCATGATGTCTCGCATGTCCAAGTTTGCCATGCCTAGCTCCACGCCCCTCTACCATGATGCCATCAAAACTGTGGCCAGCTCAGATGATGACTCGCCACCTGCGCGATCGCCAAACCTGCCATCCATGAACAATAATATGCCTGGTAAGAGCATACAGATATTTAATGGATTGTATACAATACCTAAAAAGTAATAATAAACTTTGGTTTCTGGTTATGTGTTTTCTTTCAATTACTGAAAAGCCTTCAGTAATACTGTATATTAGGTTGGTTATAAAATCAGGAAAAGCTGTAATATTGGATCAGACTGCCAACAGAATGTTTTTTGGAACTGGAAATAAGACCAATGTCCATTTACAGATTTTTCTTCTATGGGGACCAGAGAAAAAAATTGAATCAGGGTCATACTGCTTAAGCTGTTTCTGGTTTCCTCTCTCGCTTTCTCGCTTCAGTATATATCCATAGTTTGTTCAAATGTTCATGCCTTCATATGAAATGGATGCTTGCTATGCATTTGTTAGGCTTTAACGCCTGTACTGTGCCACCAGAAGAGAAATTAAATGGCTTATTCTTCTGATGCAAGAGACCAGTTGTGTGGATTTAAAAGATGGTAATGGTGAGGAAGTGTTGATAGTCTTTTTTTTTTTTTTCTCTAGTGCTTTATGCATCATTGGTGTTCTGTGCATATGCATGTGTTTACTAATTTCCAGTTCTTTTTTTTATATTTTGAGTTTGTCTATACTTGGTCATTATTTGAATTATAAGTTGTACATTTCAGTGTCTTTCTGCATTTAGCTTGAGTACTTTGAAAGGCACTTATCATTATTCCTACATAAATCACCTCTGAACTTTTTTTTTTTTTACTGTCCTGCTTGCAGGAATGGGAGTGAACCACCACCAAGGCCATCCACGTATGATGACTCCCAACCCCGCGGGACCCATGCCTTCGCTCAGCCCCATGAGCATGACCACCATGGGCTCCCAGCCTCTTTCCCATGGCATGCCCAATCAGATGCCCTCACCCAATCCTATGGGCCCCAACATGCCACCACACTCTGGACCCATGGGTCCTGGCATGATGCCCCATGGCATGATGATGCCCCCTGTCTCCCAGGACCCAGGCATGGGCAACAACCAGATGATGTCCCAAGGTCGCATGGGCCTCCCTCACAGAGGACAGGGCTTTCCCCCTGGGCAGTCACCTCCTCAGCAGGTGCCCTTCCCTCACAATGGTCCTGGACCCCAGGGTGGCTTCCCACATGGACTGGGCTTCCAGGGAGAGGGTGGTCCAATGGGAAGGATGGGGAACATGCCCCACGGACCCAGCGGGGATCCAGTAATGTGCAAGCCCAACACACCAGGGGGCCAGGAGTTTAACAACATGCCAGGTGTCTTCAACGACTCTGATTTACATGAGGTGATGCGGCCGGGCGCCTCGGGCATTCCTGAATTTGACCTCTCACGCATCATCCCTTCAGAGAAGCCCAGCCAGACTCTGTCTTACTTCCCCCGTGGTGGGGAGGGGCCTGGGGGAAAGCCTCCTCACTCTTCCGGCCCACCCGGCTTCCCCCCAATGCAGGGGATGATGGGGGAGGGCAACCCCAGGATGGGCCTCCCCATGCAGGGCATGGGAGGTCCCCCGGGCCCTGGGCACATGGGACCCCAGGACATGCCCATGGGTAATCCCGGGCACAATCCCATGCGGCCGCCAGGCTTCATGGGCCAGGGCATGATGGGTCCCCAGCACAGGATGCTGTCGCCAAGCCAACAGCCAGGCATGATGGGAGGCCCAGGGATGATGCAGGGCAAAGAGAGGCCAATGTACAACCATCCTGGTCCTGTGGGCTCCCCGAACATGATGATGTCACTACAAGGAATGGGTGGCCCTCAGCAGACTATGATGATGACTTCTCAGATGAGGCCTCGTATGGCAGCAGACATGGCAGGGATGGGCTTTAACCCGGGCCCAGGGAACCCTGGGATGATGTTCTGAGCTGCTACAAGGAACCAACAAGCCTCTGCCACAAATTAACGAACAATCCGGATACTGCAAAACCTGTGAAAATATGGATTTTTTTTTATAAAAAGAAAGAAAACAAGTGCTATGTATAGCTGTGTTCTTGTAGTACAGTGTGTGGGAACTAGGACACTCGTTGCTTGAACACACCTGGTTATAAGGCTGATATAATCACGCAGACACGCAAACGGGACACCTGGATGTATACAGAGGGAATCCTCACCCTTGAGAATGGACGTCATTTTGCAGGTGGAGTGCTATGAGGGGGACGTAATATGGCTGCACACTACAATAACGTGCTCTCCTTTGTTTGGTCCAATTTTGGTTTGGAACATCAGGAATGTATTCGGATTCAGAGAAACAGACTCGCAGTAACGTCTTTTTAGCCTGTTACTGTGTGGCCATAACAAATCCTCATGTGGCCTCATACAAAGCCAACAGCAAACCACGTAAAAGGATGACCTGAAAGTAGCGGTTTATTGTTGTACTTTTATATTAAAAAAATCAAAGGGAGGGAGGTATCTGAGTAAAAGCAGTTGGAGAAAGAACACAAACTGAATGAAGTCATGGAAACGAGACAAAAAAAAGTCAAGGAACATTTTGTCACAAGTTGCACCGTCTTGGCTGTATGTTTACATCTCATCGCATCACTTCCCTCCGAGTCATGAAATGCTCTTTGTATGTGTGTACTGTACTTGTGTTGTTAAAGGGATTTTACCAGTGACTTCTATAGTTTTTTTTCCATCTTCATTTGTAAAGGGGGGGGAGGGTTGGGGTGGCTGTTGGTCAATATGGTGCGACAAAAACACCACCACAAAAATACTGTGTACCGTGGGGGCGAACAGAATATTTTAAATTTAATTTCCTTTGCTACTCCCGTGTATGATAAAACCAAACTAAGACCTCATACAGATCATAGTATTATTAAAAAAAACAAGCACAAACAAGAATTAACTGTAAAGAATAAGAAGTGTTTTTTTTTTCTTTACTCCTTTTTTTTATTGTAGAGAAAAACACTTTGACAACAGTCAGTAGGAGCAGTAATCTGATGTAACCCGCCATCTTGGTTTCTGACTCATGATCCAGATTTTTCTGTAAACTGGATTGGGGTACAGGTGACAGTGTGGAACTCCAGAGCCTAGCAAGCTACCACTCGGCACGCCTCGACATAAACTGCCCAAGTCAAGGTGTCCCTCAAAGACCGCAAGTGTAACGTCCCTGTTAGTGGGCACCTGGGAAAATGTAGAGGGGAACGGTTAAATCAAACATCAGAATTAATATAGCCGACGGCTATGCAGTGCAGCGTTGGATTACTGATGGGTGGCAATTTTTTTTCTTTTCTTTTGTAGAAAACAAACGATGAAAAACAACAGAAAAAGGTAATAGGTTGTCCTCATGTCTCCAGCCCTCCTGTGTTGATGCTTGTCATGTGTAACTCCATTGAATTTGGTACTGAACCACTTCCTAAGGCTGGGCTGTGGTGTTGGAAGACAAATAAAATATATTGTTTGGTATAAAGTGTCAGGCAGCCCTGTGTCTTTGTCTTACATGAGTAAGTGGTCCTACACTTCCCCCTGGTGGACATTTGCATATGTGCCGCATGAAGTTGGCTGCAGTCTGAGATGCTTGGTCAGTTTTTAATCTCCATTTACTGACGGGACTAGAAAACCATCCATTCATGTTTAAAACCACACAGGCAATTTAATGAATGGTTTTCTATGGGGTTTTGTATCGGGATGTCAAAAAAGCATGTCAATTGCTAAAACAAATGCCAAAAGATCTCACGATGTAGTGTTGGTATAAACTGTGCTGTGCTTTTTAAACTGTAGTTGATTCAGTGACTTGGAGAAATCACGTTCACTGATTGGCTTAGGGATGATTTTTGAGAACGTCCCCCTTGTGTCTCCAGAGTATCGCTCGCCTTTCCAAACCCATGCTTGGAATAAGCCTGGGAATCCGGCTCCATCCCATTCCACTACTTCTCCCTCGGCCGCTCACAGGCTCCTCCAAAATGGTCCAGGCGCCGTGGTTCTATAATTACCCGGCGTTCCATAGGGACACATGGTAGAGAGAACTTGGTGCTGCGTGGCTAATTTTAGGACAGGGCAGGATTGTTTAGCAGCTGCGGAAAGACGAGCGCATCCATTTCTGTTTCCCTGCTGTTCCAGTGCCCAGATGAGCATGTATGACCTTTTTAACATTGCAGGAGAATTAAGATAAACATGTAAACGATTCTCCACGCATAGCTGAACACCGAAAGAACGGGATTAAGGGATGTCTCCATCTAGTGGTGGAGGGGGATGCTTAGTGGTAATGAAATTTTAGTAGATCAAAGGTGCTAAACAAAAAGATTTTAATAAGACTGTTCGAATATATATTAGCACTGCAGAGAGAAACAGGCGTTCCTTTATTTCGTGGAAACATTGAATGTGGCTCATTCAAAAATCGAAATAATGCAGTAGCATAGAATTAAATGGTGAGTTCTTATGATCTCAGTTCAGCTGTGATAAAACATTAAAAGTCTGACAAAACCATTGAAAATGAACAGAAAGAGTGCAAACGACACCCCCCCCCAAAAAAAAAAAAAACACTCGCGCGCACACACTGGTTACATCTGGAAAATGAAGGCAGTGCATTGATTTTGATAATATAAAAAGTTGTAATACAGAAAGGATATAGAAGACCAACATAAGAGCAATTACCAGTGTCATATGAACAAAGTAACAGACTCTGGAAGCATTTTCAGCCTGAGATTAAACACAGCAACAAACTAAAAAAGTTATTTGAGACCGTGAATGCCTCTGAGGAGCTCCACTTCTCTCAGTACTCGGGTACTGGCGCTTTCTAGTCTTTCTTGTCTGGCAGTGATCTCTATCTGTGAGCGCTCGCCTGGGCCACTGGGTCCATACTGCCTCATCCAATCACAGTTAAGGTCCCTGGTGTCACCACAATCTCATGGCCTTTTATTGCCTCTCCACATAAGTAGGCATGTCTCGCACATTTCAAGGATGTTAGGACTGCAGCCACTTTCCCACAATTGGTCCGCAACTGCCTTTAGAATCTTGCACATATATTGCATGTAAGCAGTAGCGCTTCACTGAAGGGCAGCATTCATAAGACTGCATGACTGTGGAGAGAAGTGTTCAAAAACATTTGTAAAGACTTTTCCCCCACAACTCGAGTTCTCATAAAGGTCGCTTTTGTCGATGGTGATGTTACTTCACCTCAGCAAGTGTCAGAATAACAGCTGATTGTTGCAATAAAACTATTATTAATGTTGATGTAGATTTGTAATTTCATTAAGAACATATATCTTGAACACTGCCCTTTAGTACAATGTTGCCTCATCGTTCAGAAACCATGTCTTTGACTTACAGCAGATGACTTGACATCTATTGGACCTTCGTAGAACAATATGGCTGTACCAGCTCAGTTCAGTGGATGGACCAGTGCTAGTGTGCAAAGTGAAATGCTGGTAGTGATTTTTAAGGCCATCTTAAGGCTTGTTTGCCAAACTCACTTAAACTCAAATGTAGTCAGTTGGAGTATGAGGATAATGTAGCAAACGGATATGGGACCTAATACTCATCCACTTAATACATATCTTTGAAATGCTTTGAGATGTCAAACAATGGGTTTAATCTTGACCAGACTTGATTGCATAGTTTCTGACATTGTTGTCCAGAAAGATGAACAAAAGTGCAGACAAATTTGGACTTCATTATGTATGCTGCTACTGGTTTTTGACTATGGAATGTACTTTTGTTCGTTTTTCTAGATCCCATGCTCATTACGTTGCCCTTTGGCAGACAGATGGCAAGCATTTTCTACATTTGCGGTCGAGACTATACTGCCAGATCATCTGGCCTCACTCTGCTGCTGGTTCCACTGCTCTTGCTGAACCGCCGCTTGTCGGTTAAAAACCCGTTGCTCAGCGGCACAGGTGGGGCACACGAGTTGGGCGTGTCCATAGGTTCCTGCGAGAAGCTCATCTTGAGGAAGTCTTCCGCCACCAGGTTGTCATCACGACCGCGATGGCGCTCCGTCACCATGTTGACCGAGTTCTGTTGTAGTGCTAGGTGATTGCTGAACTGCGGGCAGCTGGCGTGGGCATGTGTCCGTAACGAGTGGGGAGACGGCGAGGACGACGCCAAGCACTCGTTGAAGTCGGGAGGTGGGGTGCAGGCTCGCTCGGGTGTCGGAAGTTCTGGAGAAGCGGCGGCCACCGTCGAGAGCGTGCCCGATCTCTGCTGCTTAGAGGCCTGGTGGTCCCTGACGCACCTCTTGCACTGCTTCCAGGCCAGGTGGTAGAGCTCCAGGACGCTCAGTAAAAGCGACACGGCCGCCACCACCAGCATGAACACGATGAAAACGTTCTTCTCTGTTGGCCGCGACACGTAGCAATTGACCGGGTGTGGGCATGGGGAGCCCTTGCACACGTAGAGCGCCTTGAGGAAGATGCCGTAGATCATATACTGCACCACGATGAAGACCACCTCCATCAGGCTGCGGATGATGATGCTCAGGACGTAGGTCTGCAGCAGCGCGCCCCTCAAGCGCACCTTCACTCCGCCCTCGTCCTTTCCGCAGTCCTTCTCCTCCTCGGGGTACTTCTCCCCGACTCCCCCTCGACCGCCGCCGCCGCCTCCTCCTCCCCCTCCACCCTCGCCCCCACCTCCCTGGTCCTCCTGCTCCCTCTGCCTCCTCTTCTCGTCCCTGCGGACCGTATGCATGGCATGGCCCATGTAGATGAGGGAGGGCGTGGAGACGAAAACGATCTGCAGCACCCAGTAACGGATGTGGGCGATGGGGAAGGCGCGGTCGTAGCAGACGTTCTCGCACCCGGGCTGCTCCGTGTCGCAGTTGAAATCTTCCTGCTCGTCACCCCACGACGACTCGGCCGCCGTGCCCAGCACCAGGATGCGGAAGATGAAGAGGATGGTGAGCCACACCTTCCCTACCGAGGTGGAGTGTTCCTGCACCTCTTCCAGAAAGTTTCCCAGCAAGCTCCAGTCAGCCATAGACGATCAGATAGGGCCTGCTGGAAAGATGCAGCAATACAAGGCATCAGCCTAACAGACGATACAAACACTTTTAAAAAATAACTCTTGTCACTGTTTGCCGTGGTGTCCTGATCCTGCCTGTTTCTTTTCAAGTGCCTTGTGCCTTTAGCGGCCAAAGGCAACCCATATCAACAGTTCAGACCATTTAGACAAACTTCTAACCAATGCTGGACCTATTGACTTCCTATTATGTGTGGCTTCCAATTATACATGGGTGGAGAATTCTGCATTTTTGTGCACTTTTTAAACTTTCAGCTCATAAGTTGACAGGTTTAGATGATGTGTGAAGAAACTTTTTCGAAAACGACGTTTGTGAGTGAGAAGGACTTTTTAAAGTAGACCAGTCTAATTCACAAGAAGATGGTGTGGCTGCAGGTTTTCTTTCAAACATGTAAATGTAAAGGTTTAATAGAATGGTACTTTACTCTCAGCTTGTTTTTGGCAACTCTGGCATTTTTACTCTAAACAGTCTGGGGTGATGCACGACTTTGTCATTATTTTCTTGTATAGTGGACCATGCGTTGCAGAGAATCGTTTTTCATGTAATCAGTCATGTAGACCGTAAATGTGAGAGTTTGACCAACATTTTACTGGTATCATCCAGTGTGATATTTGTAGACTATTTCTGGAGATTTATTTTGACCTTTGTTTTGACATATTATATTTCATCTTGTCCTTGTCCTTGTCTGTGTGTGCGGTCGTACCATAAGCAGTTTCCTCTGAGATCAGTAAGGTTGTCTGATTCTGACATGTACCACTACTGTCGGCACACAATTTGCCTCATCTCAAGAGAAGAAATAGTTATGATGATCTCGCGAGGTTATAAATGTTAGATCAACTTCTAATGATCTAGGCATTAGACAGTGGAACACTGGTTTGGGCTATGGATGAACCTTCCCATGCCCTTTTTGCACAAGCATATGAACATGGCTATATTTAGCATGTGTACAGTTCTTAAACTGTATGTTTTGCTATAGAGCTGGAGGACTCTTTGCTGCCCAGTACAGTATGTGAAAATGAAAGTCAAACATGCGGAAGAGGGTGCATTAATAGCTGTGTGTTTGTGTCTCAGTCTGGTTGTACTTTTACCTTCTGCATAAACTTTTTCCCATACACCCAAGTGTTTAAGGCTCTGGGAAATGGACTGTCAGTTTTAAGGAAGTCTAAAAATAAACACGGAGCCAAATCCATCATACTGCTTATCTTTCCCTGACTCTGCCTTTTGGGGGTAGATGCCTCTGCAGCCTGTCGCTGAGACACTTTTTCCTACATTTACGGCACTTGGCAGACACTTTTATCCAAAGCGACTTCCATTCCCTACTACAGGGGAGAGTCTTGTGGTTGTGGGTCTTGCTCGGGAATCCAGTGCTGGGATGCTGAAGGTAGGATTCGAACCCATGACCTGTTGGTCCACAGGCAAGTATCCTAACCACTAGGCCTCCAGCATCACATACACCTCCTGGACAGCAAATGTAGGTGAGCACCAAACTGACCATTCTGTACTGATGTGATTTTAACGCCAATGACAAAATGACAAATTGTGAGTGAAAATGTGTTCAGTTAAGTAGAGAACATCAGCACAGAACACCAGTCAACATTTGTGGTTCCCCGCTGGTGGAGCTGGCCAGAGCACCAGAATCTCTCTTTATCTTCAAAACCCTCCTGAAGACCCTGTTCAGAGAGTGTTTTCTCTCCTGATGCACTGTCTATCTTCTTGCATTACTCCTGCATAAAGATTTAGCACTTAGAACTCTCCTCTGGTTCTCAGGCTGTCCTGAAACTCGGGTGTTTCCTCGTATTGTAAGTCGCCTTGGAAAAAAGCGTCTGCCTAATGAATGTAATGTAACATTCCTGATCATTGTCCCCCGTGTTTCATTCTTCATTTCTCATAGGACTTGTATACTTGTCCTACCCCTGGGGTGCAGGCTCTGCTGCAGTGCGAGTTATTTTGGTATCACACTAAGACGGAAGCAGCATCACTCTGTCGCCATTGACCTTCTCCTACATAACTCTCTCTGCTCTCTTCTTTTTGTGAATCACACTCTGGAGTGACTGGTGTGTCTATGTGCTGTCATCATTCTCTCTCTCTCTCTGGAATCTCACTGTACCACTGGGAGAAGCTGTTTTCACTCTTACCCAGAGAATTCCAGCTAAACTACTCCCATCTCTAAGGGTTCCTTTCCCAGACGGGGTTTTGTACAAAGGCCTTAACAAAGTCAATGTCAGAAATTTGCTTAGATTTAAATAGAAACCCAGTCTCTTGAATATTGCTTCACTGTGCACATTGTGTATTTTTTTATTTTTAAATTTTCAAAATTTGAATTTTTTTTTTTCTTTCCGTGTTTATAGGTATACAGTATTTTACTGAGAAGCAGTTAACATTCAGCATCGCAATTTCAGTCCCTGGCGATGCCACTCCCGTCCTGGGCTGGGAGTCTGTGAGTGCACTGTTGGTCTTGCCGTTTCTGGGTGGGTATGATGGCCTTCCCTCTCCCCCATAACTCAGAGTGATGCCTGCCAGTACAAGTGTCTGTTAGCTGATGTAACCAAATTGGAATTTAAGCACATTGAGCTGCCCAAGGACGTTAAATTAGCAGCAGTACAAAAAAAAAATGTAGCGGTGATTTACATGACTTGGACTTGTGCCAGCCAGCCATGGTGGCATTCTGTGATTGGGTGAATCCTAGCTTGCAGGTTGAATTTGACATGACTAAGTTGTGGAGAAAAGTGGAAAAAAATGTCTTTCACAAATTATTTTCTCTCTCTCTTTCCCTCACTCTCTTTCTCTCCTGTCTCTCTCTCTCCTCTCTGTCTCTCTCTCTTTCTCCCCATCTCTCTCTCTCTGTGTCTCTCTCTCTTTGTCCCTCTCTCGCTTTCTCCCCCTCTCTATCTCTGTCTGTCTCTCTCTCTCCCCCGTCTCTCTCTCTCTCCCTCTCTCTCCCCAGTCTCTCTCTCTGTCTGTCTCTCTCTCCCCGTCTCTCTCTCTCCCTCTCTCTCCCCAGTTTCTCTGTCTGTCTGTCTCTCTCTCTCTGTCTTTGTCTCTCTCTCTCTCTCTCTGTCTTTGTCTCTCTCTCTCTCTCTCTCTCTCTCTCTCTCTCTCTCTCTCTCTCTCTCTCTCTCTCTCTCT
>JBBPCX010000088.1:23551486-23578692 GCA_037974365.1 Hydrocynus forskahlii | reverse complement strand
TCTCTCTCTCTCTCTCTCTCTCTCTCTCTCTCTCTCTCTCTCTCTCTCTCTCTCTCTCTCTCTCTCTCTCTCAGACAGTTTAGAGCTGCAGCCTCAAGGGAGTTCTCTCAAGGGAGCTGGTGGGAAGAATTTGGATAGAATGCTCTCAGACCCTTCCTGACATGCCCATATGGATGCCTACACTTGTGCGCGTCCTTGTGGGAGACTGTCTCTCAGTGGGAGGTAGTGAAAAAGATGTAGAAATAACGAGCTGAGGAGTGTTTACAGTTCCCTACTTGATGCTCTTGTAACAGTCGTTCCGTTTACTTCAGCAATGAATCAACCTGGCCGGCACCGCGCCCCGCCTCAGACTATAAAATCTGTAGGAAAAGGCAGATGCTACTGAACTGCTCTGACAGAACAATAACATTATGTTAGTATTATCGACACATATTGGCCTCTTCATGCATGAACCTAAAGCTTATGAAGAAAGGCACCCACGTTTTTCCATTGTCAGGTTTTTGATGCGTGCACTTAATGACAGAAGTGAATGAACTACAGATCTGGCAACAAATGTGGAAACCGTCCAGTAGACAGCCTGGCCCTAGTGGCACGGAAGCCCACTTGGAGACTTGTTCGGTGGGGTCCGAGGCACCATTCTGCTCCCCTCCCTTGGAGGAAGCAATGTCAAACAATATAATTTCCCTCTTACACGGCACTTAAAAGGAAACTGGCAGGGATCGCGACGCCAAGGCCAAAAAGGGCAACGCTTAGCACTTACAAACAAGAGCCCACGCAAATGTCAGCCCTCTGTTTAAAAACAGCTGCTAACAACACGGTTGAGTCATGCGAATGGTGAACAATGGAGGAAGTCTCGAGTCTCCTAATAGTCCATTAATGCTGCTTTTCTTTGTAACATTCTTCTACCTGATGCCAGGCTTCTGGCCAAGTTCCCACCTACTGTAAAATTGGGATGGAGGGGGAAAGTTGCATAATACCACGAACGTATTATGAACTATTACTGTTACTTACTCACACCACACAAATCAATGTTTCCACAGGTGTCTCTATCGCTGAATCTCTACTGAGAAGAGTTCTTCCTAAATGACCTGGGGAGAAGAATCAGTTACACCTGCATTTGCCCTTCGTCAGCTCTCTCCAAAACAGCATACCTATGATCTTTAGTTGTCTGGGGGGCTTCTGGGGAGGAAGGGGAACGAACCACACACCCTTCTCCCTCTCTGTTTATCCTTTGCTAAGAGAACAATGCTCTTTTTTTGCAGCCGGAGAGAGTCTGCAGACAGAGATGGGAGCTGTAAAGCACTAGGCTGCCGAGACCTGAAAAGGGGCTCAGAACACAGCAGTGGAGAAACCAGGCGTTTCCGTTTGGTGTGTTTTTAATACTGTCTGGGTTTGACTTGCTGCAGTGACAATGGACACAGTAATGGGAGGAATATACAGTCAGAACTGTGGATAGAGCTTTCAGAGGCCTTTTGTGTTGGGTTAAGAAAACTGAGCGAGTTTCTAACCTTGATTTCACCAAGCTTAGGTCTTAAAGCAGCTCAGATAAATATGAGCCCAGGTCCGACAAGGATCAACAAGGTTATGGCTTTTGTCTTCCATGAAATACGAATTACTAACGAGAATACAGAGAGCCAGTATTTCCTACATGATTGTGTCTAGAACAACTTTTGCCTGTAAGCCTTCTAGAATGTAAAAACAGCTTGAGCTTCCTAAGTGGTCCCAGAAATGCAAGGCCGGCGTTAAAACAGGCATGTGTGCTTCATGCTTTGGTATTCTTGTTATTTAGCAACTGCCTAAAAAGTCATATGGGAAAGCTTGAACATCTCAGGACAAATAACAAATGTTTTATAGATTTGAATCTCATTCTATACTGCGAATCAACTTTTGTCAGCAATTTTTAGTGCAGTTTCTAACATACAGGGGGTCCTCGAGTTGTGACACAGATCCGTTCCTTCGACGGTGATGTAACCCGAACTTTGTTGTAAGTCGAAACACACCCTAGTGTGAGTCACTTACTGATCCTAACACAGCTGTAAAATCATAAAAACACAACTAAGCCACAGAAAAAGGAAAAGGAAATCTCCCTCACTCATACGCCGCATTACTATGTGTTCTTCCACCGCACGCAACCAAACTAGTTCACCCACGTAGTCTGTAAGTTTGAGGCTAGCGCTGTATGGCTAGAGGGAGTGAACATCGTAAACTCGAAAAGGTCATATGTTCACACTGTTGTAACTCAAGGATCCCCTGTACTTGAAAACAGAAGGCATGAAGTGTGCCATTAAGCATGATTTGCACTGGCCACATGTTGTGTTAAATTCAGCAGATAAAGACTAATTGTGCAATAAATTCTGATGCAGTGGATTTATATGCACTTAGATCAACAAAACATGGCATTTGAACAGGAGGAGTCATCAAGTAAGTCTCTTAGACATTAATATTATCAGTATTTACAAAACATGGTTATGAAAGATTCAGGACCTAGATCAGCATTTCTGCTCGGCAGAGCTGTGTGAATTCCTGGGCTGGATGTTATTTTTGGAATGGCTGAATACTGTTATGTTAACATCCTGAGTTTTGGCCCGTGCACATTTCTATGAAGTCTCGGGACATACAGGGTTCATCTCAGCTGCCAAAGCCAGCTCATTTCTTTCTCCTCTGATTTCTTTAGCCTTAACAAACTCTGTCAAACTGACCAAGCACTGAACTCAGACTGAGCCTTAATATGAAGGCGGGCCTAAGACGAGCTGTTTCCACCAAAATTCCAACCCTCATCATACATATTAAAGCAAAATACATTTTTACCTGTAAATATTCCTAGGAAAAATCTTTAATTGGCGCAGAGTTGGGTGGAGGTTCTTTAAGCTCATCTTTAAATCCCACTTCTGTGAAGACACATCCATTGAAAGGTTCTTCCATAAAGGTTCTTCTGCCTCATCGGGGGCTATTCAGATGATGCCTTTTTAAACGTGAAGCTTGGAGCATCTCTCAGTTAAACAGAGGCCAGACGCGTTTCTTCGAGGGTGGATAATTAAGAAGTACAAGTAGCAAGTCGGATTGACAATTACAAGTATGGCGACATAAAACAGTGACTTGTAAGATGAATGATAAACATTTTAATAATAACTGCACTTTTCCCTGACGTTGGATGAGTGACTGACTGGAAGGAAACCAGCTTCAATGTTGATTGGTAAACTATGACGCTGTCATGTTCCACATTGCTCCATAGGCTGCAATGAGAAGAAGTTAATTTGAGAGAGTTTGAGAAGTTATCTACACACACCCCTCGATAACAAACCTAATTCAACTCATCAGCTGATTAGCAAGGCCTTAATGAACTGAACTATAAGTGGGGGAAACACTCTGGCCTGTATGATGGCATCACTCAGACAAACATCTTATTTTAACTGATTTTATGGTCCAGTCACTTCAGCTCTCTCAAATACATACTTCCACTTAGTGATTGCGCAACACTAAGAACAGTTTTGTGTTTCCTTCAGGGACTGTTTAAAGTTAGATCTTGTACAAAAAAAAGCCTGTCCCCGGTCAGCGTTCGGGGCAAACGTCTGTATGAAATGTCCCAGATTCACACACTGGCGTTCTCGTTCCCCCGACGCCTTTACTAGCTCCACTACCCTAATAAATATTTACATCGTCCTGTCCTACTGTCCCAGTCTGAAGCCCCTTTTACAGTAAAACAAGTGTACGAGCAGAAGAGCTCGGGGCTGACAGGGCTTATAAGAAGAAATGTGCTTGAGTGTGTGTGTGTTATGTGTGGGTGCGTGTGGTTGTGCATCTGTTGAACCGCTGAACTGATACCCCGACTGAAATAGCAGACGGAGGATATGTGGTTACTAATTAGAATATAAGCTTAAACTGTCTTTCAGGATATGCTTCACACAAAGCTATGATAGGCTTGTTCAAGCAAAACCTGATCATATTCTAAAATGGAAAAATAGTTTTTGGGGTTTAAAGTGGTAAGAAATATATATTTTGTTCATTTCAACTGATCCTTTGCACTGTTTTGTTTAAAGTGTTACACTAGTTGAATGGACAGACTGGTTAAAACTAAAACTAAAAAAAGAATACTCTTCACCTTTATACCTTTTTATCTCTCTTGTTCAACTGAAGTATGAAAGGTTGAGAGAATGCAGTTAAAACAGGCACATGCTTATTTAAAATCACTGTCTACTGTTTGTGTCCTTCCATATCTGGTTTATTTAATATTCTGGCTTGTTTGCACTTTATCTTAATGCTTTCTCGGGTGTTTATGCTTTTAGACCTAATGTTGAGCCGAGTCACCAACACAACGGCAGTAACTAAGACAAACACTGAAGTGTTACTGGAAATGCACCTGTTCGACATACAGTTCCTGGCTTTATTAGTAGACGTTCTGTGCTGTTTTTTCAGGACTTTATTTCAATCAAATAGTAAGAAAACAATCACTCGACTGTCTCATCTGAATAATGAACTCAGTTGTGTGTTTTAAAGGGCAGTACTACGGCCTCTTAAAACTTCCCAGTAGGGAATCTCTCAAACTGTAGGGAGAAAAAAGTCAATCAATTCATTTAGTGAGTTACATTATATACACTATAAAATGGTTTTAACTTACTGTGTTTCTTTCACCTCCAGAAATGTATTGAATAAAACCAGTTCAGTTGATTGTACCCACATGAAGTAATAGGTTATAATAGGTTAAATTAATCAGTGTTTGCATTGAGGAGCAACTGGATTTAAGTTTTGCTAGGTAGGAATTTACATTTATATACTCAGGTCACTTTACTACTTAAAAAAACATTAATCTTTTACAGCCCAAACCATAACTATTCTGTAAATGATAGATACTAATATATATATATATATATATATATATATGTGTGTGTGTGTGGTGTGTGTGTGTGTGTGTGTGTGTATTATATATTTACTTTTATAATATATGTAATTTAATGTATTAATATATATAGTTGTCATACCTTTGACACAAACACTAATATATATATATATATATAATTATTATACTTTAATAGCACAAAGAAGTGAAGACTGTCAGCACATGAGCATCCGATACAAATGTGTGTGTAGTATAAGTGTTTCATTTTCCCTTGTGTTAAAGGAAGATCAAACTACAAGAGCAAGCCAGGCAGAATCACTGCATGGTCTACGCTACCTTGGTGACCTGCTGTCTCTTTCAGATGGACGGATCCCTCCTAAATATCAGACCACTGGGCAGGTGTCTCTGTCAGGTGACCTCCGTAGATCTCTATAAAATCTGTCTCAGCGAAGAAATTGCTCCAGGCTGTCTCACACCTACACTCTCTGACTTGATCCTGTAATGAACTTCAAAGACCTCCGTGCTCAATCTGGTGCCTCTATGACGGTTTAAGTGTAATGATGGGGACTCGTCTGAGATTAGCACCCAAGGCAAAACGTTTCTCGGAGCGCAAAGCGCCTGACAAAAGGCAGACAGAAGAAGGCAGACGGACTCTTTTCTCGCTCCTCTGCTATCGAGTCGGATCGTTAGATGTCTCTCGGTAGTAGAACAGAGAGAGGTTTTTGCTCTGATTCGAGGGCTTGAGATTGACACTTTCTCTGGGTGTGGGTGAAGGCAGTATGTCCCTCTTCACCTGCAGTCTCCGCTGATATTCAGGTCGAGGGCTGGATGTTAGGCCGTCAGCACTAATGTGGATGGATAGTCCCTGCTCTCTTCTTCTGTCTTTGTCAGTAGAGGAAAAGATGTCTTCTGATCCTCAGACTGATGGACAAGACAGGCGTTCGGTTCCTCTTTGCTCACACAGAGGCAGAGAATGGATGTTTTCCTTTGTTTGCCCTTAGAGGGATCAAACCTCTCTCTTTCTCCTGAAAGTTGGCCTCCTCTGACCTGGGTGAAGAGAGAAAGACAAATGTTCCTGATGTGCCTGATGGCAAGCCTTTCTTATCCGAGCCAAAAAGATATCTTCATCACTTTTGTTAGTCTCACTCTGGTCTGGCTGTTGAGTCAGTGGGCGATTCCCCTCATTCTCTCTTCACTTTGGGAAGTTCTTCTTTGCTTTCTCTACGGGCTGTCCAAGAAACCAATCCTTGGCTGATGACTCAAAAGCACGGCGTGACTCTATCTCCAACTGATGATAAACAGAAACAGCTGCTCGCGAGCCGCACTTCGGACCAATATGGAAAGTGCACCCATAGGCATTAGGGCATTGTAATAAATACAAGCAGCCTTTTCCTCCTCCCTTGCCCTCCCTCTTTAACTCCTTCCCTCTCTCTGCCCCCCCCCCCCTTCCTCGTCCTTCTCCTTCCTCTCTCCAGTTCCAGTTGGAGTGCCCCTCTCCTGCATGCCTGCCCGATGCTCTATTTTAGTTTAGGCGAATATCTCTGCATCAGTAAAGGAAGTCAGATTTGTATTGGGGAAACAATGGGAATTCTACCTAAGGCTCCCAGTCCCAGGATAATTACTTCTAGCCCAAGCTGAGTAGTCAGATTTTCACATAACATGAGATGCACTCACAGCGTAGCACACAAACAGCGTTTAGCTGTCAGTGTCTTGACACAAAATACCAACATTTTACTTTGTTACTTTACAAACTCCCTGGTCCACCAAAACACTTTGTGATTGCCAAAACAAGACGCTTTCTTTTTTTATTTTATGACAAGATGTTCTCAGCTTATAAAAGAAACC
This sequence comes from Hydrocynus forskahlii, assembly GCA_037974365.1. NCBI lineage: Eukaryota > Metazoa > Chordata > Actinopteri > Characiformes > Alestidae > Hydrocynus > Hydrocynus forskahlii. The sequence continues at coordinate 23,572,013 of JBBPCX010000088.1, read as the reverse complement.
AAGAGAAGGAAAATCTGAGATAACAAATGTGCCTTTCATAAACCTCTGTGGATTATTGGAGGGTTGGTTAATATTTCAAGCACATGGTGACTCCACAGATTTGGCCCAGGGTGTTGCGGAAAGGACAGACATGCCATGTGACCCGGTTAGCTGGGGGCTTGCAATCATACACATGAAATGCGGTTTTGTCTGTTAATTCACCATTTGCCTTAATCTTTCTTGCTTATCACAAGACAGTGCATGACGCCTTGGTACATCTATCCATCATCGGGGCCTGCTGGCCTTTCTGGGAATGGCTTAATGTTGGCATTCACGAAAGCAGTTGGTCAGACATGCATGTCTTTATTAGCCACACTTTTATCTACTCAGTAATCAAAACCTTGATTAGGCAGATTAAGAACTTCTTTGTGTTACTGCTGCACTACAAACTGCCCATGTGACGGCCAATTGCAAAAAAAAAAAAAGAAATCTGCTAAATTAAGTCAGACATGCATCATGGCACGATAACAAGGAGCCTAAAATGAGCTAATAGCGAAAACTAAAACCGGAGTTTGTTTTCTTGCGCATTTAAAAAAAAAAAGTTAAAATGTTCTTTAAAATAGTTTCGTCTCAGTTACTCTTTGCTTGCAGCGATGGTTTGGAGAGAGGTGTGACTTCAGCACTCACACTTGTCATCAGCATCCCTGATGACTCCAGACACCTCTTTTATCGCGCTTCTTCAGTCCTAGTTATACAGACAGCGATAAAATGCCTCCTGCTTCATTTGGTCCCGTCGTCAGCGAGGGCGTGAACCATGTTTGCCCGGCCATGTGCCCAAATCAGGCCTGTCCGGGACAGAGGTGGTTTTATATTGGTAATGTCCAAGATTAAAACCTTGTAATGATTCCAAGGACATAATAGGTGCCATGGCTACATGTTCCCAACACCCCTTAATTAAAAAAACATGCCACAAAAGGTTCTTTGATCGATGTTATAGAAGAACTCTTTTATTGTAGCTTGGCTCTAACATCTGGGGATCATGAATTTGACATCACAGCCATCTGTGGCCAGGAGACTAAAAGAATTCAGAATCAGATCAGAATATGAATTTGAAAATTTTGTTGATCCTGGAGGAAATTGCTTATGTTACGACTGCACAGACAAACACAGACTCAGAGACGAGAACAAAATAAAATATGCAGGCTAAATAACTCCAGTAAAAACATTTTATTTACTATATTGATCCTGGAGGAAATTACTTTGCATTTAACTTATTCACAAAGTTAAGCAGTGCCAGTGATGCGGTGCCCGGGGAGCAGTGTGTGGGGACGGTACCTTGCTCAATGCTATCTCAGTGGTGCCACTAGCAGTCCTGGGATTCAAACCCATGACCTCCCAATTGTAGGGGCAACTTCCTAACCACAAGGCCACCAGCTGTATTCACAAATGTTATGTGAATTACTAATAACACAAATGATGATAGGAGTCTGTTTTTGCACCCAGTAAACATCAGCAATTTAAGTAATATTGAGATAAGTAGTTATTATGAAAAGATAAGACGATTGCACATAATAATACAAAACTGCACACAATGATAATGTTTTAGCACCCGGTAAAAAACTGCACAGTATTGCACAATACTGATAGACTATTGCACATAATAATAATGTAATAATGCACTTAATGATAATGATGACCCTCCCTCTCCCCCATTACTCAGTCAGCCTGATACTAGCCAGCAAGGACTTGGAGGAATTGGAGGTTCGTTTTCTAAATCAAGCATGTTCAGCAAATCGGGTAAAAATGCTCCCCCAAAAAGGTTCTTTGCACTCATACGTCTCATTTACTAGTAAGCACTCTTTTGTTTTTCGCAATTCTGCATCTGCAAAACTGAGTATGGTCATTGTCATCTGTGTCTTCTATAGGTTCCCACAACCCAGTGTGCACAAAGACATGCCGTTTCTAGCTTGCTGACCTCTCATGAACCCAGGTGACCTCACTCCAGTTTCCCTGCAGAGATGACTCTGCACCTGATTATTGTGTTCAAAAAGCAGACTCTTCTTTCCTTTGTTTCAATATCCCTCTGTTTGTCTTAGAGTTAGACCTCTGTTTGCCTTTGTAGCAGGTGAGCGGATTACTCAGCTGAAAAGCTAAACCAAACACGTCTTTAATATCTCCAGTGTTTTAGCGAAGTGGACAAAGAAAAGAGGGCGACCCCTTGGTGTCTCTCTCCGTCTCACTCAGTGCGTCCCTGCCACCAGCCATTCTTTCCTTTACCCTTCTGGGACAATGGAGAAAAAGATGACCGCCCTCTGTACTCAGCAAAACTCTTTCTTTCATCCATCTCCTTTCCTCACAATGGTTGTGCTGATACTTCAGATCAGTGATCCTTTCTGAGAATTGGCGTCTGAGCCCTGTTTTAAGACTCAAAGGTCAGAGGTTAAAAAAACCCAGACAAATACTGGACTCAGTCAGCTCTGGAGCTGGACATCGCCAACACAAGCTGTAACTGTTAGCACTCAGAACATCTAGTACTCCTTAAAACCAATATCATAGTTTTTCATTTTTACTCTTTTGTTATGTAGGTCATCATCTCTCTTGTGTGGATGAGTGGCATAGGAAGGATAGAAAATACACTGGAGTGAATACTGGAACACAAAGACAGGATTTAAGCCTTACGGTCAGAGCTGCTAGGCCCATTACTGTAAATCAGTTCCTTTCAGTAGTTTTTCGCTCAACTGTGTTACTCATATGTAGTACTTATACCAAGCATTTCTGTGTGTAGCATGGGGTATTCGTGTTGAGCATTTTTCTTTCTACAGATTTTTTAATGTAGATTTTTATTTAGACTTCATATAATACTGTTACTGTCTCTGTGTCTCTGTGTGTTGTGGCAGTCATTACACAAGCAATTTCCTCAGAGATCAGTAAAGTTTTCTGACTCTGATTCTGATTCTATTTCTTTCAAATGTTCTTGACGCATCATCTGTGCTTTCTTCAGACACTCCAGCCAGCAGAAAACACTGGAGTGTCTGTAAACACTCTGCCTCGTCTCCTACTTTAGAGCTCCAGTACGGGTGGATTTTTTGGAGCGAAATGTTTTTCAGCTACCTTGCTAGTACAGAAGGAATTGAGATGACATACTACAGTTTAAGGCAGAATCCCCCTTTACAATAGTAATCAATAGTATTACTATAGTAATCATTTAATAATCATTTAGAGAGTGAAAATGTTCCATCTTTAAACGTTCGCATTCAGAATCCCACAACCCTCAACCTTTCAGAACTCCTCTTTAGGAATAGCGGCTTATATCTACACTTGTAAATCAAGTATCCCTTCCCACACTTTGTCCTGTCAGTCATCCAGTGGCTCAAGCTTGATCTGGAAATGTTTTTAGATGTTCTATTTATGTGCCTGTTTCCTCAACCGTCCCTCACACATTCTCACGAATGCCAGCTCTCTTGTTGATTCATGGCTTGGTCAAAAGTCTCTTCATCTGGCTTGGTCACTTTGTACCAGTGTCGCTGGAATGTCCCCCGTTTTCATCCCGATGAGCTGAACTCCGCTTCCGCTTGATCCTGGAATAACAGTAAAAGTTCTATACAAGAAATGCCAGTCAAATCTAAGCTCAATTATACTGTTAGGTTAAGCTATGTGTATTGTTTTTTGTTTTTGTTGGCAAAAGCTGCAAGGACACGTACGGCAGAAATATTTTAATCGTTGGCTTCACGGGTGGATTTTGTTTGCTATGTGATAAGTGGAGGGGAGTGTGAAATAAGCCATGGAAAGCAAATCACCACACCCTATTTTTGAATAGAGTACTGGCAATGCTAAATGCTAGCGTGTGATAGCGACGCCCACGAGAGCAGGGTTATCGCCTGACAAAGTGTGTCCCCATCACCCGGGCGGTGTCAAAGACAAGCTTGTATCTCATCCTTGACAGAATCCTGGCCTGTAGAGAGGTCCGGAAAGACCAGAACCTGCAAGGTGGCCACAGGCTAAAACAGCCTATTAGCCTGATAATGCTTCGTCTCTGATTCTGACCATGGGAACTTGGGAGGTGGACCGTCTCTCTTGAAACGGCGCCTTCAGTGGTTCCGGGTCTTTGAATGACCTGTCCTCACCTTATTCTTATACCACATTCTTCCTCGTTTTCTTATTGTTGCAGGGCCCTTGCAGTCATTCTCCGGGGTCCCTTTGTGACTGTCTACACTCTTTTCCTTTCCTCCATTGTGTGGCCATAGGCTTCTCTTCCCTCCTGGTGCACCCTCACCCCCACAAACACGCAGAGGAAGGCCCAGATCCATTTCCTGTGAGATTGGAGGGAACAATTGATTACCGTTACCCCACCCCTATGCTCCCCATTAGGCTTGGTAATGCGCTACAGGCCATTGAGGCCTGGGTATGCTAGTCAGGGTGTGGTGGATTGGCTATTTGTTGCTGTGCTGCCAGGGACGTGACTTTATTTTTAACCCTGTTGCTATCTACATTTTAGCCCAGCTTGCCTGTGGCACAGTCATGCCTCTGTGTAAACTCTTTTGGAGAAAGAACTGGTTTCTCATTAATATTATATTATTATATTATTAAAACATCTGGGTCAGTATTCTGAGATACTTTAGAGAAGTGGTTACTTGCTTTAGTAGATGCCCGTAGACACATTTTAGTGTTTGCACTTGCCTACATTTCTGTGTTATTAGGCAACACAGTATCTGCCTAACAGAATTTCAACAACAGCAGATTAAAAAACTGACACCATATTGGCAGGTTATAGACAGGTTATCTTGCATAGAACTATACTCAATGAAATATTAATTTTGTTATGAACAGTGGTGTAATGAGGGTCTACTGGACCGTAGTGCCAAAATTTATGTATGAAAAGTATATCTGCTATTGTCATGTCCCAAACAAGTCTGTACTCTTGCCATTCAACCCACTGTTATGTATCTGTCGCTGATTTAAAATTTGAATGTTGAAGGAAAATTGTGAAAGAAATTGGAAATGGTTGTCATAACTGAGATGCATAATGAATTAAAGAATAAATAATTAGACACCAGGGCAGTGTGTGTGTTGGGGTGCTGGAAACTGGTGTTTACTGATTATATAAAAGGATCAGTATTTATATGAGGAGCCCAATCTTTTAGGCACAAACCCCGATGTGACACCGGAACCCCTGTTTAAAAACGTGCTTTGATAGAAGTCTATATAAAGTGCAACAGAAATGTAATTTGTAAGGTCTCATGGTTTGATTCTTACCATTGCCAACTTCTTGTGGCACAAATAAAGGTCTATGGTTTGTTATTGTGACTGAAAAGGAAGAGAAGGAACTACATATGATCAGACTGTTGGAGGCAAAACCAAATAATTTACTACCAACTAAACATTCACTGTGTGCAGACATTCAAAAACAGAGCTATTCCATGATGCCGATCTTTCCATCACTTCAACACATTTCTCTTTATTAGGCATGCGGCTTTATTAGGGATGCAGGTCCTTCTTTACTTATAGGATCACTTGGATGTATAATTAATGTGATAAACGTGACAGTCCAACATCTAAGTAGTTGGGCTAAACTCTTAACTACTTGCATTACAATCTACAAATCAAAAGTCATAGCAATTTTAATGACTGACACTAAATATGGAATATTAAGTCAAATTCTCAAGAATAAACATGCAGCAGACATCTGAGTGAGCAGTTTTTTTCTGTTTTAGGAAAGAGATGACACTTACATTTCGCACTCATACCTGTGGTTTCCGCTGATGGTTTGCTAAGACTTTAAATGTCATCAAGTATGAAGATAAGAAATAAATGTGGCAGCGTGAAAAAAATCTCTTTTAAATTTCAATCAGCCGTGGCAGAGTAAAAATTCAGAGTCAAAAACAGAAATATTCAAGCACAAAGTCCTTAAAAAGATGCACTGCTTGTGCATCCCAGAGAAAGTAAACACTGACACCACAATTTTGAAATTGCGAGGACAAAGCAGTTTTTTTTTGTTTTATTTGATACTTTCTCATGTTATACTGTTCCCTTATCGAGTGATAAGTGGGCACACGACTAACATGGGGTAGAGTGCCTAGATAGAAAATACATGAGTGGCATAATGTCATTCACAGACGCAGGCTTCATTGACACAAGGCTGCAGAGAGGGACCGTCCACGCTTCCCTGTCCTCAGTGTAGCACATGGAATGGAAGTGGACTGAATTGGGTAAATCCTCCTTATTGTGGCTGGTATCTCTGGTATGCACAAAGAACAGAGAAGAGAGAGACCCGCACTGGAAGCATCAAAAGACGAGCACTGGCATAGAGATTAATGGGGATTACCGCACGAGAGCGAGATGAGGGAAATTCAGTGTCACATCCTATGGGGAGTTCTGTGTTAGCCTGGAGCAAGACTTTGCATCAGTGCGGTTTAAAAATGATCACTGACACACTGTATGATGGTGGTTGCATTTCGACAGGACCTGTAGCGCCAGTAGTACAGCCCAGACAGACGAAGAGCAGTGATTTCCTGAAATGACTCAAGTGAAATAAAAGGTCGTTTCTGGCCGTATATATCAGATAACTTCTATCAAAGTCAAAGACCAGAAACCTCCAAGAAGCAGCTGACTGGAACAAATCTGCCAAAGTCCTTCTACTTCTTCTCCTTTCAGCAGAGATATGATACAGTCTCAGCTCTTCCTAGCCTTCCTAGCCACCAGTGCTAACTGTCCAATACATCCTAACACCAATGTACATTTCAGAGTAGTCAGCTAATTTATCTCTCAAGAGCAGGAAACGCGTGGCGCGACGGCATGTAGGCAGATCGCCGTAAGATAACTTTGTTTGAGGGATGGTCCTCTGCTTAGCCGTGGCCTGGGGCCTGCTTCATTGGCACAATCTGAGATCACGCCTCAGTGCATGCGCTCAATGGGCACAGCGCGTTTCATCATGACATCATGCCTTTGTGTGAAATCCCTGCGCCTATTCACTGCTCTGCTGCTGGCTTAGGCCACTAGCGCCGGCAACATCAACAAGTAGTGCCTTTAAAGAGAGAGTCTAGGGTCAGGCTAGCACGAGGACAAATGTGATAACTTATGTTCGCAGGCTGCAAGAATCAACACTGTGGAGTTACTTGTTTTTGGAACTTAGTTTAGAACCCGCCAAACAGTGCTCATAGTTGGGTTTCCTCAGTGGATGGGTCCAAAGGGGCATTTCTTATCATGTACAAAGTTTGATTATTTCAGAATTAGCCTAGCTTGCTGTTTTACTGGTCAGATCACTCTTGAAGAAAACCAGTGGAAATATACACAGCATGTTCATCATGATCTAAGGATGCTGAGGTCACTGCTGTCACTATACTGATCTCTGCCATCGTCAGTCAATTATTTAGGAAACATTTGGCTCTGTAGAAGTTTTCAGGCATGTTGCTAGCTACATGTACTTGATGTGTCAATTTGTTTGTGCTAATTATATAACAGAGTTGCTGCCCACAAACATTCATGACACCCTCAGTGAAGTGCTACCAGATCAGTGTGCCAAAGTGTCACTTATACGTACTAACTCTGATATGATCTTTTTATGTATGTTGCAAGTGGTGCAACGATGCTGCCTGCTTTAACTGGTTACCAGTTTGATTGTTACAGAACTTTTGAAGCCTCCTATCTCAACACAACCCCTTCAGTGCCAAAGTTTCCATGCAATCTGCTGGTATCATCCAATGGAAAAGGTGAACCAATGATGTCACTGCTGGAGAGTTGTCCAATTGGGAGGAAAGGGTGGTCAGAGAGGGCTTGTCCGAAGGGTCTGGACCCACTTGACCTGTCTGTTTTTGCTCATGTATGTTTTTTCAAACTGAAACTGAGTGAGACTCTTCAGAAAAAATATCCAATAGGCTCACGCCTGAAATGCCTTTACTTCTCAAGGCAGTGACGAAATGAGATAAAACTCTTTGTAAGAGGTAAGATCACATCAGGGATGTAGTCTTGAGAAAAAAAGTTGGGGTACTGCAAATTTCTGCCATATATAAGCAAACATATGAACCTTTGTATTCATACAAGATTTTGCATTGCCGTAACTGTGAGCTGGTTTCTTTCCCTCTCTTATTCAAACTATTTCTGGCTGGACGGAGCACAAAAAGCTATGTTTTGAAATCCTTTTTTAAAGTCTGGACATCAGTAGCCATCATTTACACATTTTAAACTGTTTTGGCTTAATTTTGACAACGTAGCATATCATTGAACTGCTAATAACCTATTTAAGTGATGAAACTCTGTGGATTTCCCAGAAGAGATGTTAGAAAACCTTCCCCAATGGGCTAGTTTAGCACACTAGCATGACACATCGCACTAAAAGTTAATTTTAGTTGACATTGATGATTCTCAGTAATGCCAGTAGCAACACTGACAGTTTTCATTCACAGATCACAACCGCTTTAATAGAACGTCATGCCGTAATGTCTGTGACTGACTGCAGGTTGCCAGTGGAAGACTAAACCCTTGGTGTGTCTGGTGGTGAAATTTGCTTTAAATTTCATATAAAATTGATCAATAAAATTGTACTCAATGTAACCCGTGAGTGGTGTCTTTCCTGTCCCCGACTTGTGAGGCATCTTATGGAATGAAATAAATCTGTATACGCACAAACTCATTATTTTTTACTTTATATACATATAGACTGTATTTGTCTGACTACATTGGTTTGCATGCATGCAGTCGCCTGATTAAATGCTTAAGTAATTTATAAAACTGTGTTTACAAGTTGACCATAGGCTGGACTAGCCTTATGTTGAGTATATCTTTACTGGTCATCAAATCTCAACTGGTTCTCTTACTCTTGTAACAAAACCGTTCATGTAAGGATTTAACTGTTCCTGCCTCATATTCCAGTAGTTTGTTGTTCTGCCTGCTTTAAGACACCTAAATTACACTCTGAAAAAGGTGCCACAAAGAGTTCTCGAGGGACAGAATAACATACAATAACCACTTTGCATCCCTAAAGATTCAAGTTTGGGATTTGTGCATGTGAAGAACCTTTTAAAGTCTCAAAGACCCTTCACATAATGTAAACCAAACAATGAGTAAGACAAAGCAAAAAAGAGAACCTATGCATGGCAGGGATACTCTAGTACCAGAACCCCTGCTTTAAACTGTCCATAACATACAAGACCTGTTTACTTCGAAATGCATTCAAATCAGGGCAATGTTTAGATTGGTTGCTTCCTTTTACATCATGGTGTTGGGGGTGAGATTCTGCAAAAATAGAATAGCGCTTGGGAAAAATAAACAATTTTGTCTACTAACTAACAAAACCAAAGAGAAAAGGGAAATACTTGATGTAAACAATTTACATGCCGGTCCCTCAGAGAAAACCTTTTTTGTGCAAAGTAGTCAGGAGACCATTCACAGGTCTCCTTTTCTACTTGCTTAATGCTGACTGACTTTCAATGAATGATCTGTTTAAGAGCTCAAAGCATTTATTTTACACGTTATATGTATATACCAATGCTTTTAAGAGTATTAATGTTTATTGACACTCTCAACAGGAACTGAGGCAAAAATAGATTGGATCTAGTTTTACACAATGTGCCTCCCTATATATGGAGAGAGAGAGAAAGAGATAGATAGATAGATAGAAACAGCATCAAATCAAGCCATATTGTAATCTATGCATCACACAAAACATCTCTATTTTCTCAGTTGACAGTAATTTCTGACTCATATCTCACACTCTCTATGTAGGGCATAATCACACGTAAACAATAACATGATGAAGTCATTAATAGAGCTACCTTACATTTAATCTCAAACAGAGTCAAAAATGTATGTTCTATGAATTTTACAGTACTAAAATTGCTCTCAACCCCAACAGTGGTGTCACATACATTCCCATTTGTGTTTGTGGATTCTATTGTCCTACGCGTCACCACTCGTCGCCCTCTGAATAAAGGCTGTCTGGCTCCCAGCTTAAATATTGCAGCTAACTAAAAACCAACCATCACACCGGATTCATTCACTTCTGCTCAGTGGTGCGACAAGTAGTGGGGGCCTTAGGTGGGAACCAGAGAGCAAAAAAGTTCACTTCATACCGCAGGGTGCCAAGAGAAGGGGGAACACGACTACTCTGGAGCTCTGACTGTGGCAAGTTGCCCATTTGATACCATTAACCTGTTGCTGCTTGTTCCAGAAGGATTGTTTTTGACCTGGAGCTGTGTGGTTGTTACAACCGTGGGGTATTTTTTCACTTTTGTTTTGCAGGTTTTTGAGTTTTAACATGAGCTTTTTTTGGGTGAGGTGCTAAAGTTTTGTGACTTTGGACTTGATTTTGCAAGGGTGTGAGGACATGAATTGCCCTGGTTTGATGGTGATAGATTTTTAGTGGTTATTCTAGCCTTGAGTGGCCGCAAACTGTCAGCATCCTAAACCAAATATTTGCAGCAGACTGCAGCTTACTTTAAACTCTGATGCTGCTATAGAACACGAATCATTGTTCGATGTTGCAGAGTTTGCTTTTTTCTGTCTTAACACAAGGTTATCCGGCAAAACAGGCCTCATTTTAACGCTGTTCTCTTAACCGCCCCCATTCTTTCAGTGCTGATCATCGACGATGGGTGACTGGAGCTTCTTGGGAAACATCCTTGAGGAAGTCAATGAGCACTCGACGGTGATCGGCAGGGTGTGGCTGACGGTCCTCTTCATCTTCCGTATTCTGATCCTGGGCACCGCGGCCGAGTTTGTGTGGGGTGACGAGCAGTCGGATTACGTGTGCAACACGCAGCAGCCGGGTTGCGAGAATGTCTGCTATGACGAGGCCTTCCCCATCTCCCACATCCGACTGTGGGTTCTCCAGATCATCTTCGTCTCCACGCCCTCGCTGGTGTATGTGGGCCACGCCGTGCACCATGTGCACATGGAGGAGAAACGCAAGGAACGCGAGGAGGCCGAGCTGAGCCGGCAGCAGGAGGCCGGTGAGGAGCGCCCGCCGCTCGCCCCCGACCAGGGCAGCGTCCGCACGGCCAAGGAGACCAGCACCAAGGGCAGCAAGAAGTTCCGCCTGGAGGGGACGCTGCTGCGGACCTACATCTGCCACATCATCTTCAAGACGCTATTCGAGGTGGGCTTTGTGGTGGGCCAGTATTTCCTCTACGGCTTCCGCATCCTGCCACTCTACAAGTGCAGCCGCTGGCCCTGTCCCAACACGGTCGACTGCTTCGTGTCCAGGCCCACCGAAAAGACGGTCTTCATCATCTTCATGCTGGCCGTGGCCTGTGTATCGCTCTTCCTCAACTTTGTGGAGATCAGCCACCTGGGCCTCAAGAAGATCCACTTCGTCTTCCGTAAGCCGGCCCGGCCGCAGATCGAGGGGCCAGGCTCGTCTGAGAAGCCCTCCATGGCCGTGTCGTCCATCCAGAAAGCCAAGGGCTATAAGCTGCTGGAGGAGGACAAAACCACCTCGCATTTCTTCCCCTTGACCGAGGTGGTGGGCATGGAGGCTGGGAGGCTGCCCGCACCCTACGAGTCGTTTGCGGAAAAGACAGACGGAGGGGCGTCTGCGCCGCAGGAAGACATGTCGAAGGTGTACGACGAGACTTTGCCATCCTACGTCCAGACGACCATGGTGGGGCCGAGTGGAGCTTGCGGCGTTATGCGGGCGGACGAGGACGAGATGCCTGTAGAAGCAGACGCCACCGAGACGATAGAAGACACGAGACCGCTCAGCAGCCTGAGCAAGGCCAGCAGCCGAGCCAGGTCAGATGACTTGACAGTATAAACACATAGAACTGGATTAGAAATGCAGCAGTAGAAAAAAAGTGTAGTCCTACTGACGAGAGCAAGAGAGAGAGAGAGAGAGAGAGAGACAAAGAGAGAGGGGTGCCTTAAGGCAACTGTGATGACACTTATAATACCAGCTTGTTATTTCAAAAGAGCTTATGAGAAAAAGGATAAAAAAACCCAAAAAAAACATGCTGTGCAATTTTTTGGAGAGAAAAACTTGAGTTTGATTTTTTTTTTTTTTTTTACATTCAGCAGTATTTTTTGTACTGTTTTTATCAAGCGAATTAGCAAACTAGACAAAAACTCAAAAGAGATTCTCATCAGTAGGATCCATACGGTGAGGAAAGAATAAGGCGTAATTTGTATGATCAAAAATAGAAAGGTGCTGTTTTTTTTTTTTAAAAACAAAAAAAAAAACAATCACATTTTCTATCCAGAATTTTAATGATCTTAGTAGTCAACTTCAAAATGTTTACATTTTTTTGGATTAGCCATTTAGCTACATGTTGTACGTGACGTTTTATTACGACTATTATTTTGATAAGCAGATTATTTCTGCAATGCTGTCAGGGTAACATCATTTTTCACCTCAACAACTCATCCAAATACAATCGATCAGTTCCTCTTTTTGGTTCGTGTGTGTCCTGTGCATTCTGTGATGTCCAGCTTGGCCTACGTGTTTGTGAGAGGTGAAACAAATGTTAATCGATTCATTGCACAGTTGCGTATGGGGTACTATACTATATATATATATATATATACATATCTATATATCTATATAAAATAAAATGACCACTGGGTATTTGTTATATGTGTAGCATAATACAGAATTGCTTTTGCTTCCATCAGACGCTCTTTATTTCATCAAGCTCTGGATAAGTGTGTATTTGGTGATAACTGGGTAGCCACGGAAACGAACATGGGCTGGATTCTTTCTAGTCTCTCTGTGCATGCAGCCACGATGCTGATAAAGATCATGCCAAATCAGCACAACGTATTGTTCAACAAGAGACAATAAAAAAACAGGCATTACAGACGACCGGGCGTCCTTGACATTGTTCTAAAGAAAACAACATTTTTTACCCCCTCAATCACTTTTTACGAGACACATTTTGCCCCAGTGTGATTCTCACCCCTGCTTTGCATCGAAGGTATACCAACCGTATCAAACTACGTACATGCTTAGTGCATCACGTCTTAGTGTGCTGTTCAACTGTTCCGAAAACATCACAAGCCTCATTCGCTGTCATTTATTAATTATACTTCCACTAATGCACATATGTGGTGACTCATCGCTGATCAAATCAGACAGATTTTCCATGGATGGAAGCTTCCTTCTGAGAATGAAATAGAACTAGAGGCCCGGACTTCACATAAATAAAGTGCTAACAGCAAAGATTAGCCAACATGGTACGAAAATTAGGCTTTTTTGCTGACTTCATGTCGATCTTTGTTGGTCCCTTTCCTCAGCATTAGTACTGATTTCATGTATATCTTTTCCCCATTTGCACAAATCATCTCATAACAAGGGGTTGCTTTTGCGATGTCTGCAATTTAGGCCTGGCTTTCCCAGTAAAACAGGCCGAACCCGAGACTGAAATCTGCAAACCAAAACCAGCCCTGTTAAACTCTTGAACACAAAAGTGTCTTCCTGCTCTGCTTCCTGTGCATCTGCAGGGAGGTTACGTTCTCTCTTCTGCCTCTGCGTGCCTGACAATACACATGGCAAAGACTAAAACATCGCACATTTATAGTGCCTCTTTCACACATCACTAGCAGTCAGTGTGACCACAAGTTCACAACATCTAAACACTAATCTGAGCTCAGCTGCTTTTTCATATCCCTAATTCAAAGAGTTACTTTGGTACGATCTCTCGTCTGTTCCCACAAACACTCTGCTGTACAGGCCTTCGTCATAAACACTGTTGTTCACGAAGATATGATTCTTACACTATTCATTTGTTAAGGACGGCTTTGGGAATGTGATGTACTGCCGTTTGGGCCCTTACCTTATAAAACGAGACTGTAAGAGAAGAAAGCGTATAATGTTTTCTTTCTTTCTTTTTTCCTGCTGAGACATTTGAAATTTCTTGTCACCAAATATAATATCAAAAAAAAAAAACAAAGCCCCTTTGGGGTCTCTGCGTGTTTGTTATGTTATTATTTTCTCACAATTCCTGTTTTACCTTTTTTTTTTTTTAAATATCAAACTTTTTCCTTTTTTTAGATCAAAAAGAGACCTTTAACTAACTTGTAATACATTATTGCTCATATAATTGCATGCAAAAGTATCCTCATTTGAAACCTGTGGACATAGACAATAAAAAGGTCAAGTGTGGTCGAACATCGTGTGCTGTCTTTTTTTTTTTTGACATTTCGTGAAGTTTCAACACCCACTCACACACACACATACACACACACATACACACTCACATACACACTCACACACACACACACACTCACAAACATACACAAGTTTGGAACGATAATCTGTCAGAACCTCAGAGAGCTTCTCAGAAAGGTCTTGCTTTAAAAAATGTTTGTTTCATGACTTATGATTTATGATCAGGGCATCAGAGAGTCCTTTTTGAGATGACATAAAAAAACCCCATTTTGGTTCTAAGCCTTTCAATGGATGGTTCTGTAGAGAGCCATATTGGTAAATAAGACGTTTGAGTAGGAAAAACCTTTTAAAGGTCCAAAAAACTTTAGATAATATGAATGTCCTTTATAGTTTTAAAAGATTCTCCTTTCGAGAATTTAAAAAGAATTGTAAAGGTTTTTTTTTTCTATTGCTTTGCTTCAAGAGCCCTTTGTGGCACTTTCTTAAGATAGAAGGCCCACGACTACTGCTCTACCCCAGCGGCCTTCCTTTAGCAAATGAGTATGCGGCGGTGGAGCGCTCATGTAGCCCACACTAGTTACCCGTCTGCTGCTGCAGGTCATGCAACATCAGATAAAATTAAAAAATAACACTTGATCAGTCCCACAGGTGGGGAATTTGCAATGGCCGGGAGCAGGTGAGAATTCACTAACTTAATTCCACCGTGGAACCATCAATGCAATAATATGCATGGCTGGTCGTTTTATAGCCAGATAGATTGACAGAAACTTTATTTATACGCAAGGAGAATTGCATTTTATACTTAACCTGCTGTGCATTATTTGTGAAACATCTGTGTGAATTAATCTTCAATGCATTACTGCCATACAATGTTTCTTCCTGTTGCCCTGTCTCTGGCAGCTGAGGCTCTGCTCTTGCGGGCGAACACTTCTAGGCGTAAAAATGAGCACCATCATTTCCTTTGCACCATAGCTGAACCACAACAGTTTGAACACTTGAATACACTTGAGGATGTGTACTGCTTCTTTTTCTTTTAACCTGGTGGACTGATATGATGGCCAAAGGTAAGCTAACTATGCATGTGAAGATTTAACATAGCCATGTGACTTTCGCCACCTTAAAACTTCAGCATATTACATCAGACTTGTTGGACTCGGATGCTCCACTGTAGATGTTTTGTAGATACTCAGCTTGTCTTTGATGTTCAACTAAAAATAAAAGATTCTAAACTGAAACCTAACCTTAACCTCAAGCTAAACTTGAAATCTAAATCTCAACCTGCTCCTGTTAATAAACCAGTTTGTTTACAGTTAAAGTATCTGTAGATACTTATTAGTAGATCGATAGGGGATAATCAAATGAAAGTCTGAATATGTTACTCTTCATTCTTTTTTCCACAAACCTACCACACAAATAAGTATGGAAGGGAAATGGAACAACAATCAATGAATCTACAACCGGTTTTCCAGGTGGGTGCTCTGAGATAATGCTGTTCATATTATAAACATGTCTAAAAACTCATACTCTTAAAAATGGAAACGATTTTAAGATCACTGTGATAGACTAAACATCATGTTGATTTTCTAAGTGACCATAAGTTATCTCATCCTTTTCAAATGACAAATTTAAATATGCCATTTTTCTGCACTTTTTTTTTTGTTTGCTGAGTTCAGTGTTTTCAAAAATAAATTAGGATGCAAAATGTCCCGTAACATTCATGTTACTTTTTCTCCAATATTCAGCAAATAAACAGTAACAAACACTAACTGTATAAAAAAATGTATGAAAATGTATACAAGTATGTTTTCTGCAGAGGATGTGTACTTATTTTCACTTAGAAAATCAACAAAATGTGTCCGTAGATCAGGTGCATTCTATTTTTTACACACAGTTGTAAGTTTTCCATTCATGTTTTTCTCTTCATTTTAAGGTAATCTAAGGGATATGTCAAAGCTGGACTTTTTAATGGGTTGTGTCATCCTGTACATAGCCATGTGCTTTATTATGGTTCTACTTACTTCTTCGATCCTTGTTTTTACCAGGAGACACACACAGTGAGTTGTAGAGATTCACTAAAAACATAATTAATAAGAACATTAGTGTCATTTGTTACCACATGAGGTTTCTCATTCCAGGAGAAATTCTCCACAGAGTGCTGCATACAATGAGGAAGAGGTAAGACATTAGCCCAGACATATAAACCACTGCATATTCCATGAATGGATAGATAGACAGACAGATAGACAGATAGATGTCTTTACTTGTACTACTTTACATTTGTTCAGCTGCTTGTAGGTCTATAAGCAGTGTGGCAATTATACAGTGACATTGCAGCTTTATTTGCTGCCAGTAACTGTATAGGGGTCCTAGTATCTTTTAAAACATGGATGTGCTTCAGTACACAAAAACTGTTAATTAAAGTCCTAAAACACTGGAATCTTCTTTACCGTATTAGTTAGTGTCTGGGGTCATATCAGTCATGATTCATCATCTATCCTATCACTTGCAAATACACTACATGGACAACCATTATACCAACAGGGACTTTAATGACATTGCATTCAAATGCATAAACTTTAATATGGAGCTGGTACCCCTTTGCAGCTAGAACAGCTTCCACTCTTCTTGGAAGACTTTCCACAAGATTTTGGAGATTCTGTGGGAATTTGTGTCCATTGATTAGGAGGTCAGATGCTGATGTTGGACGAGAAGGCCTGGCTCACAATCTCCGTGCCAGTTCATCCCAAAGGTGCTGGATGGGGTTGAGGTCAGGAGTATGTGTGGGCCAGTCAAGTTCTTCCACACTGAACTCATCCAGCCATGTCTTTATGGAGCTTGCTTTGTACACTGGGGCACAGACATGCTGGAATAGAAAAGGTTTCTCCCCGAACTGTGCCCACAAATGTTGGAAGCATTTATCTTTCAGCAAATGATTATGCAGCAGTGGAGCACAATCGGTTGTCCTACATGTAGCCCGCACTCGTTACCTACCTGCTACTACAGTCCATGCAAAGTCAAATAAAATTAAAAAATAACCCTTTATTAGTCCCACAGGTGGGGAATTTGCAAGAAAGACTGTGCAATGGCCGGGAATTGATCCGGGCCTCCTGCGTGGCAGGTGAGAATTCACTAAATGAATTCCACCACTGAACCACAAATGCTATAATATGCATGATTGGTCATTTTATAGCTAAATAGACAGGAACTGTATTTATATGCAAGGAGAAATTCATTACATACTCAAACTGCTGTGCATTATTTGTGAAAGCATCACTGTCATGCGATGTTTGTTCCTATTGGAAGCATGGCGTTGTCCGAAATGTCTCGGTCTGCTGAAGCATTAAGCATTAAGGCCCCTTACTTCACTGGGAGGGGCCTATTTTAAACCCTGAAAAATAGGTGTCCCAGTACTTCTGTAAGGAATGTACGTAAGGAAAGTGTTCTGATATCTGAATTCATGGTGACTTTTAAAATTCTTATTTACAATATGACAACAAAACAACAAAAACTATTATTCCATTAGTTCTGAAGATCGTCTAATAACGTGAGACGTCCCTTTTAAATGCATGTAATCAGCAGAATTAAAGCCAAACACATTGAAGAATAATATACACTGTTTAAATATTTAATAGACAGCTGCTCTTCCAGTGCTCCTAGAGAGTTTAGAGAGTTTACTGACACCCTTTTACTGCATTAACAGCCTCCACGCTCCTTGGGAAGACTTTAATTTAGACACTGAAACATTGCTGTGAGGATTTGATTGCCTTTAGTCAGCTGAGCATTAGTGAGGTCAGGTACTGATGCTAGATGAACAGCATCACCAAGATCTGTAGCACAACTGAAATTATAAGTTGCGTCTGTTAAATAGTGGTTAAACTATGGCTAACTACCGCATTTTTTCTTTACCAGTAGGTCAAAAGTACAAATTTTGCACCCATATCCTTGCTCCCCCGGCACCTTATACTGATATTGACCTCAAAGTAATTTTCACGGTAAAGATAGTACCCAAAATGTTCCTATCTGTTACTGAACACTTTTAACCAAAAAAAAGAAAGATACCACAAATGCCGCTGGTGGTCTGGTGGTTAGGGCGTTGCCCTTGCATTCAGAAGGTTGTGGGTTTGAATCCCAGAACTGAAGTACCCTTGAGCAAGGTACGTCCCCACACACTGCTCCCTGGGCGCTGTGTTCCTGGCTGCCCACTGCTTCGCTTGGTGAATGGGTTAAATGTATTCACCAAGTGAAGCAGTGTGCTGTTCACACTGTGGTGTGTTCACATATGACAAATGGACACTTACACATGTTTTCCCAGCTAGCAAACAAGCTGTCATGCATCTTAAAGCCACCTAGTGCAACTTTAGTTGACCAAATCTACTTAGATGGCTCTTAGCAAGGAGTGAAAAAAGGAATTCCATGTTTTTTGTAATTGTGGTAAAAGTAGACATGAAAGCATGGCACCAAATGGGCACAATAGTATTTTAGCAACAGGTTTGAGGGCAACCACTGTAACTTAACCAGCCACTTAAAGGTTTGCCTCCTAATGTCAGCATCACACATTTAAACAAAACTCTACACAAGTAAACATATCAGAACTGAAGTACTTTTTGTGATAAACAGGAAAACATATTTTAGTGTTTATATCGATTGTACCCTGGTCATGACACTGTTACGAGGCTGTGACTTTTCTTTCACTTTCTGAAACCAGTTTTGAGTTCAGTGATAGTAATTAATATAACTGTTATTAAAATACAAACTGTATATGAAAATTAAATCATGCATGAATGTTGGAATTACTAAAGTTTTACAGAATATCTACAATAAAACCCCAACCAGGAGCTCACAAAGCAGCTCCATGGCTGGAGTAGGTGATGCCTGTTTATTATAGTGTTACTAAGCGGCCTATGAAGTCCTAAAAAGGAAAAAAGGAAAATTCTCCTAATCTGGGCTTTATAAGCTGCTCTATAATATGTAACTCCACATTTAGTGTCTAAGTTATACTTAATTGTTTCTTTGAAGGGTCCTGCAACGACGCCCAAAGGGAGGCACCGCAGCAAACATTTTCAGGAGAAAATGAATTCAATCTATTTTTCATGGACACCTGACAACTGGACAGATCCGTCAAAATAATAAAAGTTTTTATCTCAGAGTGTTTCTCCTGCTATATTAGGGTCCATGCAATTCAATGCAATACAATGATGCAACACTGTCCACAACTTCAACCCACTGATTCTTATGAATAACCAATAAATGCCTGACATAGCTGTGCTGAACCGAGTGTTGTTGTGTGGTAAAATCTGTGGCTTTATTTGGTTGCCTAAGTAGAGTTTTAAAGAATGTGTACAATTCTATTATCATTTTCCCTCATCAAGCAAATTTCAGAATAAAAATTCTATGATACCAATAAATCATAAATGATGCATGTCACTTAAATGCAAACTGTTTTCATGAATTATTAATTTGATGAATTGCTTATAAAAATCCAATTTGAAATCAATTATTATTCCTATAGACAATTTATTTGTGCCATTTCCCCTATATGTAGTTAACTTTTTTGTGCTACCATAGCATTTATCAGACCTTTATCGGATATAAAATTAATGAAGGCTTGCATATAGAATAATGTATAGACACCCGAGTAGGATGCTGCATAGGGCCCTCGCATTTTCAGATATTTATTTTGTAATATTACTTAATTTTTATGATACATATAATACACTCATTCAGCAGATGTTTTTATCCAAAGTGACTCACGACATGATGAAACACTCGGGTTTCAAGACAGCAAGACCGTCACTTCTTGTCATTTTCCCTTCAGACAGTAGATGGCAGCGTTGTACTAAATTAAACTAAATTAAACTTGTTATAAACTAATTAAAACATGTCTCTCTCTCTCTCTCTTCTCTTTCTCTGTATCTCTCTCAACGCATACATATATATATTATATACATATTATATCAGAAAATTATATGTCTGAAAATACATACACACGTTGAGAGAGAGAGGAGAGAGAGAGAGAGAGAGGAGAGAGAGGAGAGAGGAGAGAGAGAGGAGAGAGAGAGGAGAGAGAGAGAGAGAGAGGAGAGAGAGAGAGAGAGAGAGAGGAGAGAGGAGAAAGAGATGAGAGAGGGAGCAAGGAGAGAGAGAAGAGAGATGAAGGAGAAAAGAGAGGGAGCGAGAAGAGAGAGGAGAGAGAAACGAGAGGGAGCGAGGAGAGAGAGATAAAAGAGAAAAGAGAGGGAGTGAGGAGAGAGAGATGAAAGAGAAAAGAGAGGGAGTGAGGAGAGAGAGAGCCTCGGCAGCACCTGGCCTCCTTCACAAAGGGAACACAGATAAAACCACTTATTCACCGATCAGAATGCGGCTCATGAACAGTTCCCACAGGGCTCACCTACGACTCACACAGGACTCACCTACGACTCACACAGGACTCACCTACGACTCACACAGGACTCA
>JBBPCX010000088.1:23532596-23551386 GCA_037974365.1 Hydrocynus forskahlii | reverse complement strand
ATACATGTATAAGTATATATGTATGTATGAAGAACTCTTTTCCAAAATGTAATAAACGCCAAATTTTGTAAAAACGAGCTTGCCATGCCATTCTGCTTTTTACGGAACCCACTTGCTGTTCCATCAACGTTTCAGCGAAACTGCTGCATTTCCTTGTTTAAAATGTAAATTGCAGTTCTTTCCCAAACCGTGATAATCGCTGTACCTATTTTTTTTTGCATATATATATATATATATATATATATATTTTAGTGTCTATCAGTGGTCAACATTGTTGTTTTTTGTAGATTCATTTTGAGGTAGAATAACCAGCTCCATTCTCTCACTAATTTCAGGTGTTACTCTGTGGGATAAAGTATCATTAACTGAGGATTTGGATATACGTCAACAGCCCCACACAGATCTGAAATTTTCTTCTTCTGACTCTCTCAGTGATAAAGCAAGCCTCCTAAATGTGAGTGCCACCCTTAAAGCCAGTTTTCTGGGGGGTTTAGTGGAGGTTGGAGGCTCAGCCAAGTACTTGAATGACAAAAAGTCCTCAGCACGTCAGTCCCGGGTTACTCTGCAGTTCAGCCAGACAACAAGATTTGAACAACTTACGATGACCCAGCTGGGCAAAATCACCTACCCACAAGTGTTTGAGGAGAAGACTGCCACTCATGTCATTACAGCTGTACTGTATGGGGCTCAGGCTTTTATGGTGTTTGATAAAACAGCCTCAGACAATGAGGACAAACAAGAGATTGATGGAAAACTAAATGTATTGGTAAAGAACATCCCTTCATTTTCCATTGAGGGGGAAGGAGCTCTACAAATGAATGACAGTGAGAAGAAACTGGCTGAGAATATCAGCTGTACATTTTATGGTGACTGTGTGCTTGAGGAAAATCCCACTACATATATGGAAGCCTTGCAGCTCTACAAGAAGTTGCCATCTCTTCTGAGGCAGAGGGAGGATGATGCTGTGCCAGTGAGGGTTTGGCTCTATCCTCTTGCACGTTTGGACAATAGAGCAGCTAAACTGGAGGGAGAAATTAGTGCAACATTGATATCTGAAGTAGAGTCTGTATTGGAGGACCTGGGAGATGCAGAGAGGACATACAATGACTTGTTAAAACACAAACATGTAAATGATTTTCAGGAGGTAAAAGAAAGGCTGAAGGTGTTTCAGGAATCATTCAGTGATTACAAAGTGCTGTTCCAAAAAGCCCTGTGCAGACTCCTTCCTGCTATGAGGGGTGTAGAGGCAAAAGAGGAAGCTCTGACCAACATACTGCTCATCCATTCCAAGTCCCCCTTTACCAAGATAAAGACATGGTTAGAGAATGTTCAGGGTGAACTAAATCTGCTGAATTCCTACATCTGTGAACTGAGTGCATCCTGCAAAATCACACCCTCTGACCAGTTCGACAACATTCTCTTCCATCCCACGGTGGATACAGTTGTATGCTTTACTTTCACCTCTCTGAAATATGAAGACCCATATTTGTCAGCCATTACTGAGTTTGTCAGAGTAGCTGAGTTTGAAAACCTCACAGCAATTCCAGAATCACGCAACCAAGACATACAGGCCTGGTTCAACAATCCTACAATATCCCAGAGAATGAAGAATAACCTTGTCCTCTTTAAGAGTTTTGCTGAGGCCAACAAAGACCAGGAGAAAACCAGATTCATCATTGCCTCCATCTCAGACTCTTCCAATCCTGGCACATCCATCCACCTATATTACCAAGGAGAACTAGTGAACAGCAAGTTTCAGCCTGTGTCTAAGCCTCCTGCACCCAGCATGGAAGTTCTGTACAGGAATCTGGTCCTGAAACTTCAGAAGTCCCCAACTGGAGTGACAATACGGTTCAGAGTGGAACACAGAATAAAGCCAGATGATTCAGGAACTGATGAAGTTTGGGAAGTTACAGACACTCCAGATGATGCAGAATCATTCACACTAACTGGACTACAGCCTACAAAACATTACTGGGTCCGGTACAGAGCGGTCAGTGATGTGGGAGTGAGTGAAGCCAGCGACTCTGTCTGCAGTGAGACGATTCAGGACATGTTAAGGTCAGTGAAGATATCATATTTGTAATTATTCCCTTTCCGGCATGTGCTTTTGGGCACTTTGTTTTCCCATAAAGCTAAAAGAAACTAGAGAAATTACAAGTGCCATAACACACAAAATCTTTCAGTTTGAGTAACATAAGGACGTTATGCCTGAGATGCCTGATTCAGTCCAGCTGGTGCCACACAATCTATAAAATTGCACATAATCTATAAAACAAATGTCTAATAAACTAATTTGTTATTCAGCCCCAGTATTATTCTCGTATTTTTCATTTATGTTTAAATTTGTCCTTTGTTTTAGCTTGTTCTTCAAACTGCCTATATGTAAAATATTTTCATATTTTAGACATAAATATAACATGTGTATATTTTGTTCTTCAGGAAGGTGGCGGCCAGGGGTCCCAATTTGTGATTGGTCGAACTAGACAAATATGCAGCGGTTCCCCTTGGAAATAAATAAATAGATACATTTTTTAAATATTTACACTTTGACTGTTCCTCTCCCCCAGGTGATAATGCAGCTAATTTTTTACTTTTTAACTATATGCAAGTGAATGGAACCTTGCTATAGTTTGATCTGGACCATGATCTGAAGCACTTTTCACATGTGCTATTGAGGTTCACACCAAACTGAAAGGTCTGAAGGTCCAAATCTAATGATGAATGTGTAAAGCACCCTTGAGGAGCATTGCCGTTGGGCTGAGAAATGTTCACAGTCTTGGTGGGTGTTAAAATTAACTCTGTAAAATCAGACAATGACCAAAGAGCTCAAGAGTTGCAGGACCAAGAACACCAACAATGTATATTAAAACTAATAACACGTTTTAATTATGGCAACCTCCTCTGAAGATGTAATCTAACCTCAAATTTTATATGGAAGCTTATCCTACTAACGTTCCCATGACAGTTCTGCTTGTGTTTCCTCAGGGGAGTCCTGGAGCCCACTGAAATGGCATTTCCAGAACACTATCTGCTGGATCCTAATTGGCTTGAGTTGTGAAAAAGGTATTTTACTTCCATCTAAAAATGTATTGGGGGGTCTTGAGTAATACAACTAAGTAAGCATTGACCCTGCCATCAGGAAATTGTGAGTTTGAATGGTATAAGTTACTTTTATTTACATCTATTGTGCAATTACTATATTCAAATTTACACAATCTAGTTTAGTAGTGGTCCTGAGAGTTCAGAGAAGTGAAACTAAAAATATTTTTTTCATCAGGTAGACAGTCTTAATATGAAGGTCACCATTCCTGCTCACGTTTAAAGATGCTGATCATCTCCAGTAACCTGGACCTGGAGAGTCCTGCTGGTGACATCACTCCTTAAGAAAAATGATAATTGGCCACAACTTCAAATCAGCTTTCGATTTGAGTACATTTTGAACTAAAGTAGACTTTAAACATGTTCCCTTTAATCTGTGCACATTCAGAGTGTAAAAGCTTTCTGTGAGCTTCAGTCTTTCGATAACCATGCACACGTTCCTAAGCTTTATCACTGGATGCCCTGCACTTTTTTTCACAGAGAGCTTAAATAACTTAGTGCTTAATCAACTGCTGGAATTTACCCAATGTGGAAATTGCTTTATGGGTCCATTTTACAATAATTACTTTTTCTGAAAATTTTACTTGTGAATTTATGGTATTTTGTGGCCTTTTGATATTATTCAACTCCTTTACATTTTCAAGATTTTAGGTAACCACTGTATACTGTACATGGGGAAGGTGAACTGAACGTTTATTGGTCTGAGAGTATTCTAAATCTGCAGTTGCTCT
The DNA here is from genome assembly GCA_037974365.1 of Hydrocynus forskahlii. Lineage (NCBI taxonomy): Eukaryota > Metazoa > Chordata > Actinopteri > Characiformes > Alestidae > Hydrocynus > Hydrocynus forskahlii. The sequence continues at coordinate 23,547,553 of JBBPCX010000088.1, read as the reverse complement.
TGTGTTGCACCATGGTCCTGGAGGCATGTTGTTTCATTTTTAATGTGTACTGTGTGTATATGGCAGTAATGACAATAAAACCTACTTGACTTGATTTGAGCATGCTTGTCTTTTTGTCTGGGTTCCTAAAAGGTCCAACCGGTATTTGTATATTTTGCATGTTCTGAATAGACCAAATGATGTCAAACTTCTCGTCATTTGGGACTATGGAGTGAATAGACAGCTGGTGACTGCAGCTTCATCCTGCAGGTCACACTGTTATATTACCCTTTGTCAAAGATCTCACTTTTTAGATTAAATTATAAAAGAACAGGTTCATTTGAATAAAAAGTGCCTGCATTAAACATCTCATCTAAAGCGTCTTTTTATGCACTTAGAAATTTATTCTTTCATTAGGGAATTTATTCTTTCATTAGGTGGACAAAGTTACTATGAAGGTCACCATTCCTACCTATGTTTGAAGATAGGATCTTGACTAGCGGAGCCCTGCTGGTGACATTCATCCTTGAGAAAAATGGTGCCTGGCCACAGCTTCAGTTATGAAATGTGAAAAGAGATGTTAAGGCATGGCCATTACAACATAAATCTGAAGTGTGAACCAAGAAATCATTTTGTACAATTGAATCGTGCTATTGTACAGAGTATCTCACCAGCAGTCCCTGCTGAGACTTTAAATATGTTCTCATAAACATGTCCACAGTGAAAGTCATCATGTACAATTGGAGATTTCTCTGAGTTTCTGTCTCAGGTTGCACAGCTTTATTGTTGAATGCCATAGAGAGAGTATAATCAACTTTAATTTAGTCCTTAATCAACTGCTGGAAAGTTTCTAAAGCAAAAATTGCTGTAAGACTTCAAAAACAGGTTGAGTTTCTTCCCATTTCTGCTCCACACTGTTGGAGAGTTATTTCCTGATTCGTGTTAGTATTTATGCATTATGAATTGTGATTTTGGAGCCTTTTGATGCTTTTAACTCATTTAGCAAGGTTTCAGATAACTACTGTATACTATACATAGGGAAGATGAGCTAAACATCAAGGGTCGGTTTCACAGACAGGGATTAAGCCTAGTCTTGGACTACCCTTTCCTTTTCCAAGGGAAATCTCTATTTCACAGCACTACGTTATACAGGACTAGGCTTAATCTAAGTTCAGGAAACCAACCCTAAGTGCTCTGAGAGTATTAAAGTCTGCAGTTGCTGTTTGTGGTCCCCTGTCTTCTCATCTGGGTTCTTAGAAGATCCAACCAGTGTTTGTATCTACTGGATGGTCCGAATTGACCGAATGATATCAAACTTTTCCTCATTTGGGACTATGGAGTGAATAGGCACCTGGTGACTGCAGCGTCATCCTGCTGGTCACTCTGTAATACTGCCCTTGACAAAAACCTATAATTAGGTTCAATTATAAAAGTGTTACTTGAATAAACAAGCCTGCCTCAGGCATCTCCTAGTCTAAAGAGGCTTCTTCTACTTAAGTTGCTGCTTAAGTAAGTCTTCATCTTCCTTCTCTTCCTCTCCTAGTCTGTGTTTGGCCAAAGGGAGGCCTCCAGGTTTGCCTCAATATCATGTTTGTTGTATTTGAAATTCTCTTATTTCATCAATAAGTTTGGCTTGAAAATAAAGGGGTTAAATTCATAGTGCATTTATGGAGCGTGATTTAAACTAACATGCAATATTGATGAATAATAGTTACATCACAATCTCTGGATATTTTAAGTTAGAACATTTTGAAGGTATAATTTAAACCATTGCTAATAGTAAGCTCATATTTTATTAGAAATTGTAAGCAAATAAAGATTGAAATATCAAATATTTCAAAAAGAAATGTGACACGAATATGATAAATAATATGTCATATACAAGAATATGAGAAATATGATTTGCAAGCAAAACTTTGTTCCAAGTAAACATGGACAACAATATCAGTCTATTCATTGGCCTGAAATTTTCAGTTTGTTTGCAAGTATTGAAGGAAAGTATTGCATCCTTTTAAATCTGAGATAGAGTTTATATACTGTGATGTTCATCACAAACAGACCTGTAGGTTTTCTGCCCTAGTTCTTGTACAGTAAGATGGAGGCAGTCATTGCACAAACCTGGAAGAAACAAACAGGACATATAAAAAAAATACTATACAAATGTAACCTCTTATAACATACAAATGCAAGAAATTTGGACCAGATTTGGTGTCATAGGTGAAATACCTCTATGGCAGCTAAGCAAATGGCCACTCCTGCCAGCAAACTGGAGTTATCCTCCACCAGTTTAACCAGCATGTCGAAACAGCCCAGTACATGCTGCAAGAGAACAGAAGGAAGAATAATGGTGGTGTGAGATAAAACATAGCTTTCTTTTAGAAATAAACTCACACTGAATTGCTTTTGAACACTTCCAAAGCTGATTACATCAGTTTAGCAACCCAGCTATGGAAAGTGTCAGTAATTGCTCAGGCTGCACCGACCCTGTCCCCACCCTTTACTAAAACCAGCCTCTAAACACCAGCTAGTAATCTCTGATTACCTGAGCACAGGTAATCACTCCAAACAGTTTACAACATCTCTTTACATTAATGCACATTAAAAATAAGAATATCTCCTGTAATTACCATATCGGTTTTACAAGAAAACGGACTTATAAATTAATACGATGTGTGAAGCTTGTGATCAGAAACACTGTGGTGGTGTTAGACGGTGGTCGGGGAAGTGAGATCAGTACCGCTGATTTTGCTGCAAGCCAGGAACACTGTCTGGGTGTCCCATGACAACAGTTGTCAGGATAGTTGTAGGTGTGTTTCACGAATGGGGAGTCACTGAAGTCAGTGTAGTTATTGTATCCACAGCATTTCATCTGAAAGGGAACCATCACACACACACACAAACACACACAGAGCTCTAACATTTTTGGTGGCACTATTCCTTTAGTCTTGACAATCTACAAAACAATCAATACAGCAACAATATACCAGACTATTCATTTTGTTTCTGTAGATTTTGAGGCCTAGCAAGGAGTCACAAGTCTGATATTTATGAAAACAAAGAAAGGCAAGAAAATTTGATTAAATTTAAACTTTTACATTGAGTGTTTTTTTTTTTTTAAACATGGGTTAAAAATCTGTCTGACAAGTACATGCTATGTTGTATATGTACAAAAGTGCAATACCATTTGGTTTGTAATTCTTAACTTAAATTTTAACTTAAATATTTGTTATCAAATCAAATATAAAACCAAAGCTATTTGCCACTGCAGGGCATTCATGTTTTATCTAGTTTGTTATGGAAAACAAGTTACCCTCAGAGTCCAGAGCATGAGGGGCAACTCCATATGAAAGTCTATGTATCGTCTATGTATGAATGATAACGCATTAATGTGCCCTGCCCTAATTTATACACACACACAAACACACACACACATAATGACAACAAGCTTGTCTTCATAAGGAGAAATGTACCAGATTCATTGTCTCATTCCATGCCTTTGTGAAGGCTTCACTTTCACCATAAGAGGACTTGATACTCTGAGCAACTTTTCCACTTATTTCTTGCAACAGCTTCTGAGCCTATGGAAAAAAAAAAGATTGTTTCATTAAACCTGACATAAAACTTTCAACATTAAAAATGTAAACATACCATACAATTTGCAAGATGCTAAAAACGAAGTGGGTGCACATTAGGGCATTAACAGAAAAGCTGACTAGTCGAATTCAGAGGCACAATTCGACAATCCCTGAGAGAAGTTGACAAGTCGTGTGCTTTTTTTCCCTCTCTGTGCGCGCTTGTGTACACAATGCAGTCTCTTTCTCTGATTGGCTTATGCTGACATGCGTTCCTTGACTTAACCAATTATTACAGTCCCTTCATAAAAAGGTGGTAATGTTGACGCATGGGGAATCTAAACACAAAACCACAAGACGAGAGACGCGGCAGCTGAGGAGACAGACACACATCACATGTGTGGAGATCCTTCACTCTAGACACACAAACAGCATGGTGACCTGCACAACCTGCAAGTCGGTGTTAAAGTACATTAAAAGTCCAAGCATTCTACACGGTATCTGAAATGGCATCCGCTAGCTAACATGGCTAACGCTAGCACTGCAGAGTCGTCCAGTCCAGAGGATTAAGTTGTTCCCACTTTCTGTTTAGCACTTAAATTTATCAGAAAATTCTAGTTATCAGCCTTTGTTTTGTTTTGTTTGTCATTTTGACTGTTAATGTTACATAGAACTTTAATAAAAGTTGCTCAGTGTTGGACAGCTGTGTTCCTCCGCTGCGTGTGATGTCATCAAATGACTAGTCGATTCGACTTCAACTTTGTTGACGGTGTAAGGGAACTTAAACATATGCTTAAAGGCAATCAATATATTGACTTATATTCTAAGGCAAATTAGCATATACAGTTTGTGATTCTTATATTTGAATGATTCTTTCTCTAAATACCATATTAATGTGATTCTGCTGACTAATGATCAAGGTTGTGAAGCCAGGCCTGAGGCGCCAGGACACAGTGACATGATTAAATCAAGGTTGTTATTTATGCAAACCCTATGTTTTGAGCTGAAAAGTTTCGGACAAGGTGTTTTGTTCAGGCCCGTTGTCATGGAGCCTCACTGTGAAAAGCCATAACAAAGGTTTTGGCTGGAACCTCTTCAGGGGGAGGCGACATGGTTTCTGCCCACAAGTGATAAGGTGAACAGTCATCTTCAGAGTATAAGACCTCTGCGAAGGTCTAGTTTTTTAGAGAGAGAACTTCCAAATGCAGGATGAATAACTCTCTCCTTCTTAAGAAGGAAATAAATTCTTTGAACTGAGCGAAGAATCTTTTGTCAGTTTGCTGATTTTCACACCGCCATGACAATGGATAAGTCGATCTTCAACTTTTTGAAAGGCTCTGTATGGTTTCTTGTGGTGGATAAGTATTTATGGTAGACCTTATTTTTCACATTTTTGGCATTTCTTTAAAATTGATTGCTTAATAAGTTGTCCAAAAACTTGATTACCATTATAACTTGATTACCATTATCAATAGTGACAGGCCTTGTTTACTTCCATCTCTTAAATTACAACCTTCTTTCCAAGCCAGACAACAACTTTTCTTTGGGCCTTCTTTAAAAAAGGGAAAATAATCTTTTTAGCCATGTCCTATGTTCACAATTGCTAAGAAAGACCAGTGGAGGGCTTCTAAATGTTCAAAGCTACCCACCCCCACAAACAATTTGTTAAAGGTTGTTGATGCACTGAACTGTAAGATGATCAAAATCCATTTGCCATACATGACTGAATCATTGAGCTACGATCAGAAGTGATGATTCAAAATCATAAAATAAGCATTTTATATAAATGGGAAATTAATCACAATTGGCTGAATTTGTTTAAAAAACAGGAAGTAAGTATTTTGGAAATCACTCTTAGGAAAAACACTTTGGAATTTTTTCCCCACTCATCGTCTTGTCAGTAAGTGATGCAAAAAGCATAAAAAATAGATTATTTTCTGAATGACATGGGGAATATTCAACAAACAAGTTGTTACTCGGTTCTTCTGTAAACCTTTAGGATGCTATCAAAAGGTCAAGTAAAGGTAAAGTGTAAATTACTTAAAGTTTATGTAAAGTTTGATAATGTATGTGTAGGTAAAGTATATAACCATATTTTGATAAAATTCAAATCTCAGATTCAAGTAAGTAGCCAAATCAACAAGTTTCAACAGAAGAAAAAATACAGCAGTTACAGGATCATTGGTGAGTCCAGCTGCCTTTAATTTAAGAAGGTAATTGTTTAATACCTGGTTTTGCAGTTTTCTTTTCTTTAGCTTTCAGCAGTCTGTAAAACCTTAGCTCCGATTTGTTAAATCTATTGGTAGAATCGATTATTTAATACACATTTTCAATCCACACATTCTATTCCCTCTACAACTGTTCAGATCCAAATGCTATAAGTGGACCCCTGAAGACCTCTGTAGATTTAAAACAAAGGTGTCCAGTGTCTGACTGGGTATACAATAAAAGAAACCTATGCCACTCTGGTTTAGTTTCCTTTCAATTTGAAATTGGAAAAAATGCGAGTTCTTCTTTTTTTTTTAACCACACAACTGATGTCCTTCCTTCTTCCACCACGATAATGATCCAAAACCTGCCTCTAAAACCACGCAAAGATGGTTCAGTAACCAGGAATCAAACTTTTGACATGTACCCGATTGAAATCACAATGAACAATTGTTACCTGAATACGAGGGTCCAAAAGAAGAGGACATGGAGAGAATGTGAAGAGATTCTCAAGTGAGAGGTGGTCTCAGATTGCTCACTCTGTATCCTCTGATCTCATTATAGGCATTAAAGGAGGACCTATTACTGTTATGTTGATAAAGTGCTTAATGAAGAGGTTCCACAAGTTCTGAAAGTTTATTAGACCAAATCTACTTCAATGGTCATGTTTGTAATATAGGTTTGGTGTAATTATTAAGGTAATTAACAAAAACAATGCTTTATCTTGATCTTCATTACCAGTCTATGCCAGCAATGAACAGAATTATGGTGCTGACTACAGACAAGTTCTATTTATTTTAGTGGGTAACACCACTACCCTAACCTTGCAAGCACACCACACTACACCAATAAAGGTCCCCCTAATGCTTCACTTGCCTACTGTATGATTATAACTGTACATCACACTGAACAATTTCTCTTACATGAAAGTAAAAGTACATACTTTCAGTCAACAGTTGTATCATTATGTCAAGTTTTATATCAGATAAGCCCATGAGCTACTATAGTATGGCTTTCAGCAGGTAGCCCACCACACTACACAAGAAAAAAAGCATTCCCTGATGGCACTTGCTAGCAAAGCTGTTTCCATAAGTGCCTCAAGGAGCTCAAATCATGATCACGGATGAACAACTTTATTTTGTTTTTGGGGTTTTTTTTGTTTCTTTCTTTGTTTATTTCTATAAGAGATTGGTGTAGTAGTACATAGACACAGTTGAAGTATCAAAATGTAATTTATTTATGGCCACACTATTAAAAATGTATTGTTAAATTCAGTGGTACCTGCAGAAAATATTTACAGGGAGATGTGCTAGGGGGGCAGTGAAAATCTTGGAGTGGCACATACAGAAATTTCAGCGCACGCTAGCTAATACAATGGTAGAGAAACTCCATTAAAGTCTATCACAAATAACGTACTGATTAATTCCTTGTCTGAACTCATGTGAATCTCAGATTATGACATTCAACATTCAATTAGAATCATTGATTAACCTATAGAATTCCAATTTGAATCCATCATCACAAATAAATAAAGGGTGTGGTTTGCTTAAACATAAATATTAATTATGGGGTGATAAAGGCTTCATTTTCATCTAGCACATCATATTTTATTTTATTAACAAGTACCATCCATTCTTTTATTCATTGTCTTAAACAGAAACTATATTTCAAAAGTTAAGACATGATTTTCGAATAGTCGAATATTCGATATACATTCGATTATCGAATAGTTATTTCGAATACCGTTTTAGCCATATCTCACTTAAGGCTCTCCAAAACAGAAATGAAGACATTTCCTAACCAATATTTCATGTAACGCATTAATTCAGCCTGAAAGTGTCGCTAACAGTCAAACTCCCTACAGGCACGGTAGATTAGTAGGCCTACTTAGGCCATAGGCTTCTCCAAAATAACAGAAGAAGAAAACTGAACTTTACCGTGCGGCGCAGGGCCGCATCAGAGCGGATCTACAGGGCTGGCATCTAACTGACCATGGGGAGGCTATCGATCGTGAACTATAACAGCCTGGACTTTCTTTACCAGCTCGGCTGTGGTTCCGGGGGGGTGAGGCCATCTCGTAGGTGAGTTGATCAGTGAAGATGTTCATTTACCGTACTGTGATTTGGAAGGTTCAGAAACAAAGCCATGCACAAATTTAAAAAATCAAACAAAAAGTGCTCTGTTCAGAAGGCTGAAAAGCGCTCTGTTACTGGCCCCAATGTACATAATTTTTTACGTTAAACGACGGTGTCCTGTGATTTGCGCGCGTGCGTGCGTGCGGGTGAGGGGGTCGATTTTCGAATAATATTCTAATAGTTCTCACCGATTTTCGAATAGTGTTTTTGCCAAAAAGTCATATCCCTATTAAGTTTACAGGTGGCCTAAAAATATTTGATAATTCTAAGTATATCCATATTCCACAGAAAAAAGACTCATTATGTTTCACAGGTCTATGAGAATAAATGTATTCCAGATAAGCTGCAGAGATCAGAACGACTGAGGGTTGCCTGTTTTGGGTGACCACTACCCCCCTAGCCACCCCTTGGTTAGGTGTCTATGTATACACAATGTTTACTGCTTTTTAATATGAAAATGAGTGTGTGAATTCAGTCACAAAGCTACTACTACCACTACAACTTGATTTTTATTTCAAGCATGCATCTATGCTGAAAACTGAAAGGATATCATAAGCAGTTGGTTGCCATGGGAGGATGGAGTGAGGAAAGAAAGAAAATAGTAGTAGCAGAGCAGTACTACCTTATCCTGCTGCATAGCTAGATGTTGTTCTTACCGTAGACTGAAAAACCAAAATGAGCACGGCTCCGGCCACCTCAGCAAGGAAGACGATGCAGACAATGATGAAGAACTGAAACAACATATGAAAATAATGACGTTATGTAGAGTGAGGTTTAGTATCCGAGTTTTTAAACCCCTTGAGTTATCAGCTTATTTGTTTGTTTACTTTATAGCTTTTATACCATGTTTTCAGTACAATACTGCAAACAGCATTTTCCTGTAATTAACACTTTTCTGGCTCTAACTGAAAATGTACAGTCATGGTGCTGTTTCATTGATTATATTGCCTGATTTGTACCTTTAAGAAATGTCCAAATGTTCAAACAGAAGTATGTAATAATGTTAAATGTGTTAAATAATGTAATGCGTTAAATCAAATAATCAAATGTTTATAGTTATTCAATCATTTAAACACACATTAACTATCACCAAATAAAATCTAATCATAACACAAAAAATAAAGAGTGTATAAAAAGAAAAAAAATGTTCATCTAAAGTTGATCTAATATAGAAAGGCAGCATTCATAAAGCAGCATGACACCTTCTTAAACTCTTTACGGCAAACTGACATAATCCCACATTAACACTTGTTCCAACAATCAGTTGTCAAAGATTAGTCCATTTCACCAGAATGTGTTAAGAGAACTGATGCATGTAGGAATAGGCCTTATAAACATTTAAGTTGTTATAAAGACTTGGATAGCAGCCATGTAGCCTTAAGAACGTTAATCTGCAGTAAACGGTTATTAAAAGATCTAAGTATAACATGTCAGACTATATCATACTATTAACTTATTGTTATTCAATAGATGTTACAAACTGTTCACTAAGCATGATAAATTATACACAGATTACTATAAAATGACTGAGATGTGGGTCCACACACAGACCCCAAGAGATTGAGGAACTAAAAAATGACCCAAAGTCTAATATCAAAGGTCACTTACGGCCAGAAGCATACACTTGCTTTCACATAAGGCTCCACAGCAGCCCAGAAATCCAATGACGGTCAGTACAGCCCCCACTGCAATCATCAGGTAACCCACGTTAACCACTTGGCCTAATGCTGGGGGAGTGTCTTTAATGTGATCAAGCATAGTCCGCAGATACTTGCTGTTCAATTCGACCAAAATTCCTACTAACACAGCAGTTCCACCTGACAACTGGACAGAGACACACAGACAGACAAAACCATAAGATTAGAAGGCAGAAGTGAAACAGGGAAGTACTGGTGGAGGCTGCTTGAATCCTTATTGTAGCTCTATTTGGAGAACTGGATACTCTGACAAGGCCTGCGCACATGAAACAACAGAGTAAAGCAAAGGGTGACAAACAGAACAAAATAGTTTTAACAAAGCCCCCTGTGGTACAATCATTAATCAAGTGGCATACTTTTAGGAAACAGTAACAAAATACTGTGTTTAATAAGTAATTCTTTCACAAAAGCAATACAGTTTGTTAAGTCTATGGTTGCTTAGGAACATAAAGATCAAAGATTATTCCATGAACAGCACAATGACCATTAATAGCTTGGTGCATTAAACAGACATACTTATTCAGATGGAGTGTTATGTCCCAAGAAACATTACACTATGTGAAACATAATTTTTGCTGCTCTTCCTTTTGTACAGTCCACTTTCTACCATGACAATAAAAATTTCCCACTTGTGGGACTAATAAAGGATTATCTTATGTTATCTTATCTAACAGCTGATGTTTTTGGTCCTATCCACATCGGTTAATACTCAAAGTTAACACTATTTTGTTCCAAGATCACTATCACAAAGCACATTTCCATAAAGGAGACTTACTGTTTATTTGAATTGCTGTGGAAGTGATCTTGAGACTTGAAATGCATAATAATAGTAATTTATTTTGTACATTATCTAGCAAGTATATCACAAGATATTACATGTTTTCATAAACTGCCACTATAAACTTATAGACAATGTACTGTCCAACTCTTCTTTCTGGTTGTTAAGATAAGACTCCCTAAGTGTTTGTACTAAGAGACTGAGGGATTACACTAAGATAAGAAACTTTTTTTAAGTTTCTCCTTAATTTGGTCTTGGTTTACTTCTTTATCTTTTCAAATGTATATATATTATATGTGTATTTGTGTGTGTGGAAGCTTGTGTGGTTTCTGCAAAAGGTTGGGAACCTCGGAAGGAAAGCCCCACACGGGGGTTTTACAAACCACGGTTTAGCTCTTATTTAGTTGTTATGGGAAATGATGTTTCTGCCATAGCAGAGAAACAGGCATGCATGCGCAGTATAGTACTTTTTTTTTCAGCCTCTGTCAAAGTCCCAATAGTCTAGACTAGGAGTGGATGATATGGAAGTATTTCATATTTGTTTTGATGTTTCAAGACATTTTCTCGATAAACAATATGTATTGCAATATTTTGAGCAGAGCCAGACAAAAAGAAACAGCACAGGCACTTTTTAAAAGTCAATACTTAGGTGTACAAACTCAGTCAACATTTCAGATTCAGTCAACATTTCAACATCTTCTAAATTCAACAACAATTTTGTTCTGTAAAAGAAGAAAAGAAAACAGCTACTTACAAATATAATACCGTTGAAGACACACATAATTACTTTCAGGATCCACATCTTGGAGGTGTTTTGTTTTCTTAAGTTATTCCTGACAAAAGATTCACAGAAAGGAGTCTATGTGTGAGAAGCAAAACACTCTCATGAAAACAGACCTACTTCAAGTCCCTTTTGTCTGCGTCTCAGGCAATTACTCAGTGGAACAGACACACTGAGTTTCTAGTGTGATTCAACCACTTCCTCACTAACATGCTTTGGTGATTAGTTTTTTTTTTTTTTCCTTCTTTTTTTGTGATGTCACATGGTGTAATCATGGAGTAAACAACTGAACAAACATAGGCCTAGGCCACAAGCAGAACCTGAAAAGTATAACTTTTATATTTTAGGTGTTTAAGGCTTACCTGTCAGTGACAGTAGTTTTTGTCTTTTGGAAAAAAAGAAAAACAGAAAAAGACTTTTAAGTGATTCTAAGCCTGGAGCTCCATCCAGTACCTCCGGAATGAGCTGGCATGGAGTTAATCACCCATCCAGAACTAATCACCCAACATCAGTACCTGACCTCTTTAATACTCTTGTGACTGAATGCAATCAAATCCTCACAGCAACACTGATTTCTGAAGGTTCCTCTTGTTGCAGCTGTACCATTGCAACTTACTTTGGAAATATCAATGTTTCCTGTTAATTGTCTTCTGAGATATGGACAATCACAGGTGTGACAGAAATAGTAACACATTTAATAATTCTGATAATTTAGAACTTAAAAATCTATTTGAAAATGCAGTTCAAAAACAGAAATACAGAACCCAAGTCCCAAGTACCAAATTTAATTAAGAATACAGATTTAAATCTTACATTTAAATCCATTTTCCAGCTGCTTTCTCTTTTACTATTAGCTATTTGATTTACTTATTCGCTTAAGACGGTGGTAAAAATAGACCAAACTATGCAAATTAGCCCAACCTTTAACGAGACCTCTGATTGGTCAGAAAGCCGCACCAACGTTCATGTACAAGCCCCGCATCTTTTCTTTAACTAGCAGTTTGTAGAGTTCGGCGCCCAGAGCACCTTTAAGTGAATACAACACGCGTGTCTGTGTCTGCAAAAGGGAAATTTTGGTTTCATTTTAAACTGTCCAAATGAGACAATACATAGCATAATTTTTCGCTGGCCCGGGTGATTGTAATACGCCCCTGCTGCTAAGGCAAAGCGCCCTAAGAGAAAGCTATTTATGCCAGGTTTGATCAAGTGGATAATTTAATTCACCAAATCGGAAATACTTCCTAGATCCAGCAATGTTCTGACTAAAAAAAATCGGGTTACAGCTATGGCTCGGTGTGTCTTTGACTTCCTTCCAAGCATGTACAGACGCAAGTTTTTTCCTTTTACTGATTTATTGAAGTCTTCATCACTTCGACTCTCCAAACTCATCCCAAGACCTCCGCAAACCGTGAAAACTCGTTGGCTGCATGTTCTGAAAGGAAATCATCTGTAAACTTCAGTTCTGTGAGCTTAAATGTAAACTTTTACAGCATAAACTTGCCGTGACACACAGTTGGCTTGCTTGCCTCTCTCTCCTTTTTTCTCTGCACGCATCACAGGTCGTGCGGCTCGTTGCAAGTTTCAAAATAAAAGTACCTTTCTTCCTTACATAGAAAAATGTAAGATTACAACCAAACAGTGTTGTAAATTCTAGGAAAATATAGAAGTAACTGCGACAGTTACAATGAGGTAAAGAAGCCTAACTTGAACCTTAGTTGCCCTGCTAGCTAGGCTAACAACAGGCAGTACTAACTGTAAAACAGTTTTGGTTATTGCAAAATAGAAGTGTCACTGACCGAGGAAAAGTAAGACAAACGATGGTAAATACAGCCACAGTTTTGTAGGTTTGGTCACAGACACCTCCCGTCATGTTTATTTAAGGGTCGTGTTTTCACTCAAAACGGCGTTAGAAACAAGAGGCTTGGATGTAAACATCATGAGCTCTCTGACCAATCAGAGAGCTTGTTCTAATTTGCATAGTCAACCCTCGGAGAGGCTCAAAGGACTAAGTAAAGTGATTAGCTAATAGTGAAAGGAACAGCTGGAAAATGGAAATTGCTCTTTCAAATGCAAACAATTTGGGATTTTGGGTCTCCGGTTTTGGAATGGAAATTGAGAACTGATACCAAATTGCCCCAATTCATTGCAGTTGTGTGTCGCTGAAGTTATCGATTCCTTTTTTCTGTTTTTTGACAGTTGCACACTGCAAAAATAATAATTAAAAAAAAGTACTATAAAAGGTTAAAAAAAAACCCTCATTCATCATATTGTCACATTCTCCGTCTAACCTGCTGGAAACTTTCAACAAGAAATCAGACCATTCAGTGGAAAAAAAGGTTTGAATCATGCCACTAAAAGGCCTGATTACGAATAAGGTTAGGGAAGTTGGCTGTAAAATGATACATAGGATCGATCCAACCAGACATTTTAAGTAGATTTAGAAAGAATGACAGTCTGCTGTTTCTGTCCCTTTCAAATAGGAAATGTTCTACATTTATTTTGGGAATGTATCCACATGTTTTTGTTTGAATATATTTTCATTAATTTATTCATCAGAACATATGTAAAGAATTTATTTTCTGAGAATGTGTGTGTTATTTTAGGGTACTCAAAAAAGAAATATTAACTTTCTTTTAATTTTTATATCTATGAATTAAAGTTTGGGGCATAAATCCTTTCTGTCTTCGTGTTACAACAGGAATTTAAGCAGTATTTGAACACTATTTCAACGTCTTCAACCACTAGAGCTGTCCAGACTTATGATGTAGGAATTAGTTTCACTCTCCTTTTTTTCACTCTCCCCCAGCTTTTCCTTTCCTTTTTCCAGTTCCTTCTTCTTGTTATTGTTTCTGTTTGACAAATTAAAATGTAAGAGAAGAGCGGTTCAACTAGTGGCTTCCTTTCACCAAGAAATATTACAGTGCTACATCTGTAAAAACTAGAAACAATAAAGATATGGACTAAAATGACAGAAATGACATGTATTTATCACACTACACAAGTGCCAGTGTAGCACAGAATGGAGTCTATGTGATAATTAAAACACTTTCAAGACAACAGAACGACTTCTAGTCCCTCTTGTGTGTTTCTCAGGCATTTACTCAGCGGAGCAGACACACTGGGTTTCTAGAGAAATCAAGCCACTTCCTCACTGACATGCTTTGGGGTTTTTATGGCATCTCATTGTGTCATGACAGAGTAAATGATAGAACATACACACATTTCTGCATATATGTATTTCTGTATACAGGCACCTAAATACAAATAAACAGACATAGGTCTAGCCCACAATCAAAACCTTAGCTGTATAACTTTTATATTCAGGGTGTTTAAGGCTTACTACTCAGTTAAGAATTAAGAAGCGAATTGGGGGGCCACCATCTTCCTTTCCACACCTCAATTCTTTTTTGTCTCTTTCGGGAAAAAATGAAAAACAGAAAAAGACATTTGCCATCTCAATAGAAAAACAGTGGGATATTAAATCTAATGAACCTAGGGTTACCATGCTCAGTGCCAAGTGTCGGCCTGAAAGGTATAAATCATACATTTGGCTGAATTATAAAAGGCAGAAGTGGTCGAATGAAGAGCCGTTTGGGAGACGAAAGAGTCGGTTCTTCTTGGTGAGCTGAGGCAAATGATCAGGATCATTTCAAGGAGCTGGAATTCCATCACTACTGAAAATGACAGATGCCACTGCTGTTTCTGAACTCAACCCAAGAAATTTGACTCAGCCAGAGATGTGCAGCCTGAAGGGAAATTTAAAAACCCAGACTTTAGCCTCCCCAACACCCCCCCCACCCACCCACC
>JBBPCX010000088.1:23510856-23523157 GCA_037974365.1 Hydrocynus forskahlii | reverse complement strand
CTAACTCCACTAACTCCATCAAACCCACTAACACCACTAACACCACTAACTCCACTAACCACACTAAGACTACTAACCTAACCTGACACTAATGTCACAGACTCAACTAAGAAGTAGGTTGTTATGTTTTTAATTGCCACCATATATTAAAACAAGTTGACTTTTTATTTGGTTTATTTTTTGATTGTTAAATAAAACACTCAAAATGTTCTTGCTTTCTTTCTTTGTCTTTATTTCTGTTTTTCTTTTTTTCTTTCCTTACTTCTTCCTTCCTTTGTACTTTTATGTCTTTCTTTCCTTTTTTCTCTCTCCTTCCTTCTTTCTTTCTTTCTTTCTTTCATCTTTCTTTCCTTCCATCTTTCTGTCTTTCTTTCCTTCTTTCCTTCTTTCTTTCCTTCTTTTTTTTCTTTTTTTCTTTCTTTCTTTCTTTCATTTTTTTCTTTCTTTCTTTCTGGTCTATTCAACCAGCACACTGCACTTTAATAGATGTTCTGTTCTGTTACATTTGCACACTGTTTAGACCATGTTTATAGCTGCAATGATTTTTGTTAAATGTTTTATATATAATTTATATATAATTACCTGTTCTTTTAGCCTGTTTATCGTTCTCTTTAATGTATTTGTAAACTTCTTTTCTCAGTCTCATGGCCAATTCAGGGGCACATTTCATAACATGTGTAAATGTGTATGTGACAAATAAAATACCTTGAATCTTGTTCATTGGTCAGTAAGAATATAATGGGTCTCACAGTTTTAGAATATATTTTTATACCTGGCAGCATTTTTAAACGTTTCAGAGAAAAATACATTTTTTTACACAGTTGGAAATTTTTCTACTTGCACTATATGGACAAAAGTATTGGGACGCCTGACCATTGCACCAACAGGCATTGCATTCAAAACTATAGACTTTAATATGGAATTGGTCCCCACTTTGCAGCTAAAACAGCTTCCACTCTTCTTGGAAGGCTTTCCTCAAAATTTTGGTGGGAATTTGTGAGCATTTATGAGCTCAGACGCTGATGTTGGACGAGAAGGCCTGGCTCGCAATCTCCGGTCCAGAATGTTGTGGGTTCAAATCCCAGGGCCGCTAATGGCACCACTTAGGTACCCTTGAGCAAGGTACCGTCCCCACACATTGCCTCCCGGGCGTTGTGTTCTTGGTTGCCCGCTGTTTCACCTGGATGAATGGGTTAGAATAGAATATCTTTCTTTTCATTGCAATACACAGGAATGTACAATGCATTGAGATAAGATTTGCAGCTCTGTTGATGTATATTTTACACAATAAATATAAGTATATTGCATACTTGATATATTTTATATAAGTATAAAATATATAAAGCAAATAACAAAGAGTGTGATATTCAAATACAAAGCTGTTCGCATTGTGTGCTGTGGTGTGTGCACGTATGACAAATGGACACTCTCACTGGAAGTAAGTCCCAATACTTTTGTGCATTATAGCATCTTTCTACACGTATCGTCTGCCCTGAATGTGATCAGTGACAGTTCACCACGCCCCCTCAACATAGCCCTGCCCATCTTCTTTGTGATGAATGACATGTCGCCCCGCCCCCTCAGTAGATGCCCACCCATTTTGTTTGTGACGAACGATCATAGGCCCTGCTTCGCAATTAAACCCCGCCCCCTCCTCCTGTATCAGTATTGTGACTGAGAGCAGCAGAGACAGAGGGACGAGTTTCTTACAGTCACTGCACCACCAACTTTGCCGCTGCCATTACTTCCTTAAAAAGGCATATTTTTTTTAAATATCGAGGTGTTGTTTAGTTCTCCAGCCTGTGCAGTTTTTGCTTTTGGCTCCAGAGAAAGGTGAGTGAATAAAAAATCGAGTCAGAAATACAGTTATGTCAGCTTCCCGTCCTCTTGTTTTTTGGGGGCTTGCTAACGTTTTTGGTCTTTTTTTAAGACTGCCCAGCCAAATTTATTTTCCTGATGGTCTACAGACCTCCTTTGCCTGCATGTGAGGGCTAAATGAATGCAGAAGATCAACGTTTCTCTAGACAAAGACGAGGTCTTGTAGTTGTTTATCTCTCCACCAGGCTAACTAGTTAGCCAGTTAGCAGACTTGAGACGTTTAGGGTTAGGTAACCATAACAACAGCTGCTAACCCTGTTATTGTTTATTTCATTCTTAAGTATATAACTTATCTCCTGTTTACTCATAAACTAAAGCCAGACACGTCCCCTTACACCCATAAAGGGAAAATCTGATTGTTAAAGCAGCTGTCAGACAGTGGCTAACTTGCCTGGCTAAAGATAGCTTGAAAAAGAACTTGACAGGTCTGTGATTATGGAGATGAAGTCCTTACTGTCATATTTTTCTTCAACAAACTTTGCTTGTTAGTTAAGGTCACCTCCTTAGGTTTTCGGCATAAAACCTATCAGCCTTGGTCTAGCCTTGTTCAAGCTGGAGGAGGTTGTCAGGAGACTGCAGTTCACATTCTTGTGTTTTATGGCATCTTTTTTCTGCACTGTTTGAAAGTGGTTAAGTCTGACAGTATTATGTATGCACATGTATGTGTGTGTGTGTGTGTGTGTGTGTGTGTGTGTGTGTGTGTGTGTGTGTTTGTGTCATTCTTGAGTAGAAATAGTCTGGCCTGAGCGCAAGACTAGCAGTTTTTAACATGTGGTTGTTGCAACCTTGCCGGGAGGCGTTCTTTGGCCCAGTATTTTCTGTCTGCTCACAGCAAAGCAAAGTTGTCAGGCTGTGTGAGACACAGAGGAGCTTTAACCTACTTTTTTTGGGGAGGGGGTCTGTTTTCTTGCAGAACACTGTTTTTCACATGAGGGATTAGTCTGAGCTCTGAAGGAAAAAGGAAAAAGAGTGTTCACCTCTTGAAAAAGTAAAAAAAAAAAAGACCACAACAGTCTACTGTGGTGCTTCACTCTCTCCCATCAGTGAAATGATGTAATCACTGTGCGGAGTCCATTTCAAACAGCCTTGTCTCAGAGTTTCCTCAGTGTATGAGGTAAGAAGGGCAAGGCTGCAGGGAGACGCTCTGTCCTTTTACCCCTCAGGCCTACAGCTTGTTTGCACAAGTCGACTGTCATGAGTTATAGGATCCAGGGACTGCTGACTCAAGCAGTTGCAGTATCAACCATTCATCTTGCTTCAGTAGTAAATTAAACTTCCTGGAAGATGGAGGTTGGCTTACCTTCATTTAAAAGGAAGACATGAGGGTCTTTACCATGACTAACAATTCGCGGAAACACTCAAGTTTCAGGACAGTGTGAGAACCAGAGGAGAGTACTAAGATCTATTTGTAAGTGTAGTGCAAGAAGATAGATAGATCATCAGGAAAGGAGGTGTTCTTTAAATAGATGAGTCTTCATGAGGTTTTAGAAGATAGGAAAGGATAACTTTAGTCTAGTTTAGCCTAGTCTTAGACACTGAGGGTCAGATGTATTTGCAAGTGCAGAATGTGCTTTCATGCAGAACTGCTACTGAACTGGGCAGATTTAATCGGAAACTCCCTTGACATGGTCTAAAAGTGATTTTGTTTAGAAAAGCCTCACTATCAGTTTCGGTTTTAGACGTAATCCCAGGTGCTGAGTTGCGCTTTGATTTCTGTGTGACAAGGCCCAACTTGTTTAAAATTTCAAAGGCTGACACTTTCAATGACCGACATTAAAGGCATCAGTCAGTCCATTATTTTCTCTTTTGTGTAGTAATTTAATCAAGTTACAAGATGGGCCACAGCTGAGAGAGGTTGACTGTTAATCTTCTGAAGTTTGCCAGAAACCACACTCTATGGCTTCAGAGTGATTTTATTGAGTTTGCTCTTATGTTAATGGACTTCTGGTTCAGTTAACCTCGTAAAGGTTAAAAGGAAAAGAAAGATGTTCTGTCAGTCTCTTTCTCTTCCCATCAATAGCAGAAAGTGAACATAAAGTTCAACTAGAAGCCACTGAAGTTTGCTCCTCCTTTCACTGCCTTACATTACATTACATTACATGACATTACTTCACATTCATTTTGCAGATGCTTTTATCCAAGTAATAAAAATCATAATTTAAAAAATCTGATGCTATAATTGTATTTTTCTTCAGATTGAATTTTTCAGCCGGGGGATTTAAAGATGACTACATCATGGAGCGATCGGCTTCAGGATTACGCAGACCTCCCAGCAAACATGGACGGTTTGGCTATGAAGAAATACAGACGCGAGGCATATCATAGGTATGAGAGAATTTAATGAATATCGTTTTTAAATGAAGCCCCTAAAAATTGATTCAGATCGATAAAGTTCTTAAATGTTTTGGCCTGGAAACCTTTAACCAATGTAGAGGTTCTTTAAACCTTTCAGGGAACCAAAAATGTTTTTGTTTGGCATTGCTCTGCTGGAGATTCTCCTACAGGGTTTTCCTATGGAGCCAACACTTGGTTTTCCAGTTACGCTTGTTTAGCTCTTTGCTCCCTGAAGTCATTTTTCATAGGTAGCAATTATAAATAAGGTCAAAATCCATATTATTAATAGAAGTTTAGCTTGATATAATATCAGATCTTTGGTAATGTATAGTGTGACACTGAAAACCGTATTGCTGGGGTGGAAAACAGCAAGAAGTTCAATGGCATCAAACTTGGCAGAAAAATATAATAAACAAGAAAAGCAAAAGGCGTGGCACTTCCAAAACATGCGTCATAGCTGCTATTTGCATTTACAGTCATACAAATATTATGTGCATGCTTTTTAATAGGGTGTTGCATGAAACAGGTTGGGCATTGTCCCACCCCAGCCCAAACTGGAGTCCTAATATAACTCACCATGCCACACCCAAGAAAGTCACTGTAACATCTCTAAGTCTTGGCCATCTCTAAACCACCTGTATTGTTCAGACAATCTGTCTAACATCTGTGTGCGTATGTATTGAAAGTTTGTTGGGTTCTTAGTACTGCAACATGATAAACTTCCATTACTTTTTACAAATATTATTCATAAATTGTTCTAAGAAACATATTTAGTTGATAACAATGTTAATATTATGTGGAGGTTCCTCATGCTCGCACGTTTCATTTTAATAAAGCATCTACAGGGTGCAAAAGTTGGTTCTACTCTGTCATTTTAAGAATTTACACTGATGTTGCATTCTGTATATCAAATCATTTATGTTAATTTGATTAGTGTCGTTATTGTACTGTTTTTCTAAATGAAAATAATTTGAACATGAAGGCCAAGTCAACTTTTTGAACCATATGTCATGTTCCTCAATCTTTTCCTGGACAATTTTGGAGTGTGGCAGGACTCATTATCCCGCTGAAAGAGGCCACTGCCATTAGGGTACACCATGACCATGAAGGGGTGTCCTTGGTTCTCAGCAATGTTTAGGTAGGAGGTAACATCGACATGAATGCCAAAATGCAAGGTTTCCCAGCAGAGCATATCAGGAACATCCCGCAAGACTTGCTGTTTTGGAGATGCTCTGACCTCTCACAATTTGGCCCTTGTAAATATTGCTGAAATCCTCAAGCTTACCCATTTTTTTTTCTTCTTCAAACATATCAGCTTTATGAACTGCCTGTTCACTTGCAGCCTAATATATCCCAGTGTATTACTCAGTGTTGCTATTGTAATGAGGTAACTCAGTCTAAGTGAACAGAACTAAATATGCTTTCTTCTCAATAAAACATGTAGTTGGTGTTCTTGGTGATACCCCTGGTTTTCTCAGAATAATTTTGTATAATTTATCATGATTAAAGTAAAGTGTCATCACATTGCCTACCCCTGTATATCCCTGAAAATGATTTGAAAATGACTTCATATTCTTCAATGATCCTCCAGCGGCAAGTTAGAGCTTTTATGTTTGAATGAATGGAGAGAATTCATGTTGCTTGATTTAACACCAAAGGTGATCTGTGTGATTTATAGTGCTCTCAGATTTTATGAAAGGAGCTTTGGATAATTTATCAGATATGAATTATGTTCCGGGCTGTTAATGAAGACGTGGTCTGTTGATCTGTCAGCTGCTTTTATATCAGCAAGACATCTCTGTCATTTGTCCAACATTAGGGGTAACGTTTCGGAGTCGGAAATAGTAACTTACACTTTCTTGCTGAGTGAAGGCCTCAGAGCACAGTGGTGCATGGATGCCACCCATTTTATTTTGTTTTAGATTGAATTGTTTTTGTCCTGTCTTTTTGTTGTATTTGATTTTTTTCACTCCTGAGGGGTTTGAGCATGTTTATGTACCCTAAAAGGTTGTAATTTGACCTTTTTTCAACTTTCTCTTAATTATTTAAAATTAACCTTGCTACCTTTTGTTACTGTTTTTGTTTTCCTACCTTTTTTACAGATACACTGTATGCAAATGGTCTCTGTTCTGATTGATTGCCCTGTATTGTGTCATTCAAAAAGCAATCTAGGCTGAAACACTCCTGCAACATGAATGAGTGTGGCTAGTTTATAGGTCAAATAAGTGAATTTATATGTAAAGGGGTTGGTTTTTGTGACCTCACAGATGTAATGAATTCAAAACCGCCTGTGTTTGCAGCTTAGTTTCCACAACCGAGCTGAATGGACTGGAGAATGAAGTTTTATTGTTAACGTTTATGGAGCAGTTCAGTCATACAGGCCCCTCAAAGTTCCTTTGAAACATAACAGTATTAGTTTACTGTTCTGTCAGCACACACACAGCCTTCTTGCATTCCACATCCGGTGTCATAAATTTAATGTAAACTATCTGCTTCGTGGCTCTAAAAGTTAGTGAGCGCTGTTTTGGCAGCCAGTTGACTTGTAAATTGACATTTCAAAGCTAAAATAGACACTGAGGATGTCTAATTATAGGACAAACTCTCCATCCATGCTGACTAAACCATAGGGTAAATGGATGGCCTGGGACACGTGACCTGCACACAGTTAAACCCTGGGCACTAATGCAAATTTTTACCCCCACTGAGGAGAAGTAGAGAGGAAAAGGAGTGTAGGGAATCACATAGGCATTATGTAATCCCCATCAGACTACTGCCTTTTTCGTACAGAACATCTGCCAGTCGCGTGAAGCCAGCGGTCACTCGAGTGTCCATGATATTAATTCAGCTAGACAACATCCCCTTTTGTGTGCAAGTTTTTCAGCACTAGATTTGTTAGTGTTGAATGGAGACAGTATGGAAAATACAAGATCAGGATTTTACTGATAGTGATCTGTATACTGATGCTGCATATTGATACCAGGATTTATCGATACCCTTGTTAATACTGCTCTCCATAGTTTGGTGCAAAAAATAACAATCATATGAACAGATGTGAAAAGAAATCAGATAACCTTCTGTTAGTCCCACAGATGGGAAATTTGCTACAGTTGCTACAAATGTCTGGTGGTGCAGAGTGTCGCTCCTGTCCGTCTTACTGATCCAATCTAGCATCAAACATGGGAACATGCTAGCTCTGTAAGAATGCATTAATGTTTCATGTGAAAGCGTAATGTAAACACTGATAGCAGTGCCGTTTCTCCAGGAGCTTCAGTATTAACCTGTCAGAAACCTTATCACTGTTTTCAGTGTCATCATTGTGTAGTGAAATTTTCCTGAAGATCTTTTAAAAGCACCATTATACATTGAAATTATTTCACCACTGGTGTTATAACAATAGATTTCTATTTAAGGCCAAAAATTGTCAACTGAAATTTAAAGGGGACATGTTTTACGATTTTCTCATGTTACATTATTTTGCCCCCTAGAGGTTCAGGTACTATGTTTACAATGCAGCTGTAGATGTTTTTGCAGCTTAGTAGGCCAACGTTTTGTTTACATAACATGCTAAACTTTTTAAAATAAGACTGTTTTTCCATTATATGGGTCTTGTAAATAAACACGAGTCACCACTAGTACTGCTGTTGCTTACTGTTCAGATTATTGCTTGCTATTGGTTAGTAGAGGTGCTTGATCAGATTTGACAGATTTTCGTTCCAAACACAACTTCTTAATTTGATAGTAGCCAATGAGCAATTTATTGAGGTAAATAATGTGATCCAGGTCAATTCACTCGGTCTGTATTTGAGTGCTATACCTGTAGCAAAACGTCATGACTTAATTATGCAAGACTCTTTGTGCTGAACAACCTGTAAGTTTCCATGGAACTTTTGAATGTGATTCATGTTATGACAACATTCAAGGAAGCTGTTTATCATGCAAGAATAAAAATGTCAGTTTGACCCGTTAAAGAGGAAACAGAGTTGTTTGTGCTGGAAATATTCTAGTGTGTTTTGTTTTTATGTAACCCATGCTGTGTGAGCTTTGGGTTAAAAAAAGAGGCAACAAACCTCCATAAACCAGCCATAAAAAGAAGTTGGCCATCAAATTCATAATCTACATACTCTATGTAACCTACATGCTACAAAATCAGAATTATCATATGAATCTTTTCACACCATATTTTATCATTAAAACTGGTAACTGGCCCATGTGTACTTGATATATAATACTTTTTTGTTATTTGATAAAACAGACAGGATGGATCAGCAAATTAGTTGTGGTGCATATAAAAATCCCATAGAAAAATCAGCGCAATTTTTTTGCGCTTTAAGTTGAACAGATCCAGAAACCTGGATCTTCCTCTCGACAATAATGACAACAGAGTATTTAAACCTTTTTAGTCAAATCTATGTCTAATGTACATTTAAAACGGCTAAAACTGACGAAAGTACAGTACAAACGGTGCGCACGTGAACAGTATATATGTACATAATGGAATTAAAATTAAATGACATGAAATTACAATCTTGAAATGTAACATTTTAAACCTCAGAAATCTTTAGCTTGGCCATTTTTAGCCCTGGGCCATGAAGGTCTTCTGCGTGGAGAAAAGTTATAGGTAAACTGTGATGCTTATTATCATTTATTGTGATGTCTTTCAAATTCTCTGTTTAAATGGCATGACCTGAGAAAACAAAATGACAGAGAGAGTTATAATGTCCTTAATTACATTCTGAGATTCTGACTACATACCCATTAGTCTTGCTAAATGCTAAGGGATATCTTCCTTTTTCCATGCCATAATGGGATGAGATAAGACGCTAATGTCATGCAGAAATACCTCTGGCCTTACAGTCTATTTGAGGTCCAAAGGTGACCCTGTTATCTGGTATACTTTACCCTACGCCCTGCTTTTTGGTCAACCCTGTGGAACATAATGGTGCAATACAGGTCAAATATGTAACTGAACAGTATAGATAATACTACTAATCGCTTGATAATTACAAGCACACCACAAGTACAAATCAGCTTTGAGATTGACTAAATCAAATGGTGAAGTTGAAGTGCAAGTGTTTATCTGTAAGCACTTGTTGATGCACTTGTTTATCATCTAGGCACAGCAACTAACACACTCTGTTTTCTGAGTCAGTGTGCTCCCCAGTTCTTCCTGCCCTGTTTGACTGTTCTAGATGTCTTTGAGGGGAAGCAAACAACCCCCAACTCAAAAACAGACCCAACAACAGAGAATGCCACAGAATGGGCACAATCAGTCAGAAACTGAATGGCAAGGAAGCAAAGAGAGTGAGCCATTGTTGTCAGGCAGCAGGGGTTACGGTGTGGACAGGTAGTTTGGATTTACAGTCTCGCTCTAGCCGTCACATCCGCACTCAGAATGCGTCGTACGTGTACTACTTGCCAAAGTGAACCATGGGAGACAGTCCAATATTGTGCAGCCACGAGGTAGGGATGAAGCAAAACAGCTTAACATGCAAAACAGAACTGGTTTGGGTGGTATTTTTTTATATATTTTTTTTATTTTGGAAAATTATAGCCAGCCAGTGCACGTCTGGGCTGTGAGAACAAACTGTTCGTTTAACAGCTTATTTGTTTTACAAACGATCAGGAACTATCAGTTTTTTGGGAGACTCGTTTTAAGAACCTCCCCTGATACACTGTGACTTACTTTTAAATGTCCTACATAAGACCATGAAAGAGTTTACTTTTGTTTTTCCTTCAGTTTTCTTTCTTTTCATGTGGTAGTTGTTTTATTTTAGGAACTTGTAATGACACAGCGAAAATATTTTCTTATGAATTAAAATGCTAAAATATGCTTATTAGTAGACTAGATTGCGATGAGATCATATCCGTAATTGGAGTATTTTCATTTTCCTGTAATTGAAGCCATTCATTTAATAGTTGATCTATTTTTTGAAAGAAATACATTATGATATATCCTCTGACACCACTATTACTTACTTGTAAATCTAAATGTCAAAATTTTGGCATTGGTAAGCTGATTTATTTTTGTTCAAAGATCCAGATTGATTGTACTTTTATCTAACCATAGTTGTTGCTATTGATGTGTTTTTGTGAACGTGTGGTTTTTAAGAAATGTTCTCTATTACCATTTGATTTGATTAATTAATTTGATTTGATTGTTCATTTGATTGTTATAATAAGATTCCTAAATGGTTCTTGACTTTAGTGTAGAACTGTTACATTATATGGTGGTTCTTTAACCCTTCAAGAAGGTATTTAACCTTTCACATTTTATATTTATCACTCCAAGGAACTCTTTTTGACACCTTTATTTTTAGAAGGCCAGATTTTGATTTAAAGTGGACCTACTAAAGAACCGATCCATCGAAGAGTTCTCAAGATCATGTTTGTATGTTTGGCCTTACAGATCAATCTCAGCATGCAGACCCTGTCGCAGTGGGGATTTAATCCCACTGTGTGTTTGGATGCTAGGCCGATTAATCTGGGAATCTTTTTTTTGTATTATTTTGTGAGAGAGAGAGAGAGAGAGAAAGATGATGGGCTTTATTGAGAATGTAGGTCAGAACCATCTGAGGCATGGGACTGATCTGAAAATAGTGGGAAAAAGATTTTTGTTTGACATGTTGAGATCTTTTGTCTTTATTGTGTTTGTATGTGTGGTCCTATGTGGTAAAGAAAATCTACATATAAAATCTCTGCAGTAGCGTTGCTGGTGTTGACTTTCAGAAACTTTATATGTAAAAAATCGATTTTTGTGCTCATGCATTTTCAGAATAGTAATGTAAAAAAGCCCATGTTTTCCACTTCTATTTTTCAGAGTGTTTGTGAACAGAAGCTTGGCAATGGAGAAAATCAAATGCTTTGGTTTTGACATGGATTACACTTTAGCAGGTAAGTCAGTGAGACCCTCAATTTTAAAACATTTAATTCCCTGAAATCTAGCTCAAATGCTTCATTAACCAGTTCACCAGCTTTTACACTGTGGACTCAGCCGGCTGCTTTGGGTGTTGGAGGTTCACTGATGTATAATCAATTCCCCTGCCGTCTTTTTAAACTGTCACCAAACCTCAAAGCGTCGCTGCGCTAAAATTTCCGAAACACGTCCCTGAGATGAGGCAACATTCCATGGCTCGAAACCAGGCAGCAACAAGACACTCAGAATCTCAGGATAAACATTTGGTAGAACACCGTGGTATTTTTAGATGTTCTTCTTTGAGTTCTGTAATTTGGAAAATACAGACCACGTCACCCTGGGCACTGAGTTTCTTTGCCCTTCTCTCCTAAAACAAAAAGTTATTTAAGGGTTATTTAATGAAGTCAGTGATTACATTGATTACCAGTGATTCTTACATGTGTGCCTTTACATTATGCTACTGTTGACTCCTCAGTGTTATGCTGGTCAAGTATGATAATCTCTGTATTATTATTATTATTATTATTTTTATTGTTATTATTATTGTTGTTGTTGCTGTTGTTAGGGATGTAAAGTGACATTGCATTTACATTGTTCTTGGCAGATACATTTATAGCATCAGACAACTTATAAGATTTGACAAATATTTTAAAACCAAATTTGATGACATACTCCAGGTCATGTAACACTAGGCTTCTTCATTACGCAATCTGTGTCTTCATCATACTGTTTGTTACATTTACATAATACTAATCCAGGTTTATATCCCAATTCATGCACCAGTCATTAGCAAAGGTTTGAACACCTTGATTTTTAAAAAATGAAAACAGGTTACAAGGGAACAAGGAACAATCCTTGGGGGGGTGAAATATATTAAATAACCTTTATGCAGGTCACATATTTTACAATATTTTAAATTCAGCAAACAAACATGTTCTCTGTAAAGGATGTGTATTTATTTACTCTAAGAAAATCAACAAAACATCATTTGACCAGAGGTGCACAATTATAGTATTACAAAAGTTTATGTACCAACACTGTCTGATGTACATACAGAATATTGAATAATGCCATTTACGCATAGGTGCACTCCTGTTGTTGTTGTTGTTGTTGTTGTTGTTGTTGAACTGAAAAAGTACTAAAAACTAACTAAACGTTAGTTGTACTATGAGTGTT
>JBBPCX010000088.1:23491149-23505846 GCA_037974365.1 Hydrocynus forskahlii | reverse complement strand
ATATTATGGGATAGATATATATTTTTCAAAGTCAGGACCCTTTGAATTCTCTGGGCCTTTTTGTCCCGGAAATGCATAAACACACACATACAACACACACCACACATATACACATCTGCTGTAGAAGCAGAGAGTTTGGAATTTCTGCCCTAGGCTCTGAATGTGTGTTATTTGCCATCTTTCTTCCATGCACACTTAAAATAGATTTATATGTTTGCTCGAGAAAGGTTGTGCCACTGGTGCTAGTTGAGCACTGCATCCTTTTTTAAAAGCTGTCAGTATAGCATTGACACTCTGGGACATTAATATAGGCAAACTCTTATGGTTGAATAGAGATCTGTTATAAAGGAAAATGAAGCCAATGACAATAACAAAGTGTTTCATAACCATGCATGGCTCAGGCAAACGTCTCATACTGAGGATCTCTAGGGGTCCCAGTACTACTCCCTGAGGCACTCCTAGTTGCGCCTCTTGTCTCAAGAGATCTCCCTCTCGGTCCTACACTCCCACGACCTGAGGCAGCATCAACAACCAGAGCAAACACATTCCTCCAGCCTTCACATGTGACAGGAGCTTGGATTAAGTATCTTTCCATGCTTTGCCAAAGCTATTATTGTTTTGCTAATGTCCTTCTTATTTTTATCCCAGTTACATTCGGGTACCAGCTTGGAATGGCAAACTGAATGCTCGGGAGTTCTCAACTGGGTCTTTTGTCTCCGAAATGTTACCGGGCTTTTCTTCCACACGAGCTTGGGGCTTTAATTGGGTTTAAATGTGAAAGGGTGAACGTATCTGGTTTCGCTCCAGGTTAGGTCACAGAACGGTTAGGGAACCCGTTAAGCTGGTATAAATGCAGTTAGAATACTTTGGTTGGCTTTGCCCTCCCCTATGGAGAGACAGTTTTGGACACCCTAGATCTTTTCCTAGGTGAACACATCACTCCAAAAATACTGCTCCTATGCCAGTACTTTGATCCATGGGTTTATTTCAGGCAGCGAAACCTATGTTTTGACTATGAGGTACCAAATATAGTGTTTTTCATGACCATACTTAGCACAATAAGTTTTACAGTCCTGACATGCTGGGTGATTCCATTTAACCCCTATATTAAGAACGGAACAATGTGGGAACCATCATATCTCATATGTATGGTAATGTAAAATGAATTGTGACTGGGTTTGTTAAATAATTATGAATTCAAACATCATAAGTGGACCTAATGCTTAAAAAAAAAATATGTAAGAAAAATGTAGTACGAACCCTTTTAACACTGATCAATTCAAACGTCATAGGTTATTTAGTATATTACCATGTGTTGTCTTCATATATTGGCTTAGACTAATATTTTCTATACATGCATCTATAGATCATCTATAAAAATACATTTACTGGATAAATTATAATGATATCAGGTTAACTTAGTTTAGAAATTAAATGAAATGTCTCATTTGTGATGTGTCATGAACATATGGATTATGTTCTGTTTTAGTGTACAAATCTCCAGAATACGAATCCCTTGGTTTTGACCTGACTGTTGAGCGACTCGTCTCTATCGGCTACCCACAGGAACTTCTCGGGTTTGTCTATGACCCCTCATTCCCTACCAGGTGAGTTGCATGGGTTGAGCAGTGATAACGGACTACTTTTTTATTAGAAACTCAGTTAAGAGCTAAAAGCTAAAACATGTCTGTTGAAATGTGGATTCTGTTTAATCAGGATGTGGAAATGACAAAATTAGTTAAGAAAAGGAACTTGAACCATGTTCTTAAAAAGCATCAATAGGTTATTGAATCCACTAGTGAGCGTAACTGAAAACATTGTGGCCTTTTCTTCTCCAGAGGTCTGGTATTTGACACCATGTACGGTAACCTTCTGAAGGTGGACGCCTATGGGAACATTCTGGTCTGTGTACATGGCTTTAACTTCCTCCGTGGGTAAGTAAACACTTGTTACTAATGAGTTCATTTTTCTATGCATTCGTTAATATTGGTAGTACATTTCTTAATGTTGAATTTGCTGGGTCCCATTAAGCTGGCAATGGAACTGACATAAATACCAGAAAAGCTTATATTACTCTTCTATATTGTACTGTGAAGTTTATAGTACTAAGTCACTGGAACAGGTCACACCAACTTATAATAAAGTTTTAGAAACCACTGTAATTTGGTGTAATATATTTATCTGCATAGATACATTGTAAGTGTTCCTCTGCTCTGTGCCAGGCCTGACATCCGAGAGCTCTACCCCAACAAGTTCATCCAGCGTGATGACACTGAACGTTTCTACATCCTCAACACTCTCTTCAATCTTCCAGGTGGGTCATTAATAACTGGCATTCATCACTTTTCAGCAGTATTGGTGGGTTCTCTCTAGATTTTTATTTTCTTTTTCCTTAAAAAAACAATTTTCAGTCTTGTACTTGCACCCCTCACATCACTTTGGGAAGTCAGCAGAAAAGTGACAAAATATTTGTATGTCAAAATATTAAATACACAGGTACCTTTATGTGTGAATTTCAGCATTAGCATAATCTCTATCTCCTCCATCTGTATTACATGGTTGACAACCATGGGCAGTCATTGTGAGACACTTCCCTGTTTTAAGTCAACAGGATTTCAGGTATTTCTGAGTACAACAATGTTGGCCAGTGTAACTGGATTTACGATACAGGTACAGGGGATTAGACTAAAATCTGAAGTGGGACTCCTGACACAAACACCTAAACATTGACCATTTTGTTGGAATATTGCAAATTTGATTTTCGGCAATGCCACGCCCATCCATTGCTCTCGCTCACCTTCCTTCATTGAGCGTGATACGAGTCTGTGTGGGCAAATGACAACTATTGTCAACTATTGAAAAGACAGTTTTAAAGTTTGTCTTGGAAGCATGTGCTAGCTTTCAGTCTCCCAGCATGGCAGCGTCACCTCTCAGAGGAGAACTGAACATGACTAGAATTGGGGAGAAGAACTGGGGAAAACCCCCTCCTACAAATCTCATCCTTAGTGAAAATTTCCTTTCATTTTGATTTAGTCAAAACGACTGCACTCCATGACTCCACGTTCATTTTAATTGTATATTATAAAAAGAATCAATAAAAAGGTTTGCCAAGTCAAACAGTACTGAAAAAGCTAATTATAGGTTTTCACTTTCATGCTATTGCTCTCCCCTCTAAACAGAAACCTACCTCTATGCGTGCCTGGTGGACTTCTTCTCAAACTGTGACCGATATGCAAGGTGAGAATTTTAGTGCCAGTGCCTCTGAAACACCATTACCTTGGACACTGCCTCCTCACATGCGTATGATTTTAAACTCCGTATCTCTCTCTCTGGCGCACACACATGCTGGGAGAGGATTATCAGTGGTTTGTCTATCAGGCAAGTCTGTCACTCGCTGATAAGCAAATCATAGTGTGGCAAAATCCTTTTACAGCATGCCTTAAAAATAAGTCTATAGCAAAGCACAGTGGAATCCCCTGAACTGTGTACAGGCATGAATGACAACTAAAAAATTCAATCTCAATCTTTAATACTAATACTAATAACGTAACATGTATCTTATTGAGGAGAACAACATTAAACACACAAATAAGATACACTTATAGTGTTTAATGAATAACACTCTTAATTTAAACACTCAGGTGTATAGCCGTAAGCCTATACAGACTTAATTGAGTGTGTGATTTGTTCTGGTATGGATGCATGTCCTCTGAAATGATTGTTGGTCCTTTTAGGGGGAGAGGGCTTTCCTGTTTGGCTCGGAACAACCTCAAACAAGGGAAGACTGTCCCATTTAAACCATGTCTGACTGTCGATAGTGTGTGTTAACTGGCCCGGGCTCAGACTCTTAGCCTTGTTTCCCTTTTTCGAACCCTTTAGCTGTGAGACAGGCTTCAAACACGGAGACCTCTTCATGTCTTTCAAGAGCATGTTCCAGGATGTACGAGATGCGGTCGACTGGGTCCACTTTAAGGTAGCAAAAGCTTTTGGAGCGAAATATTAAAGCCGTAATGCGCAGTACCTGGAACAGAATAAGAAAATGGTAATGTAAAATACTTGAAGAATTTGGTGAAAAAGAAAATGTACAGTTTTCTAATTTTTCAAAATGTAATTCATCTGCCAGCATGTCTGGTGTCCAAATGTATCCTTGTTATTTAAGAAAAGTTTGAAAAGTTGCTAACAAACACGAAGTCAATAGCCACCCAGATTCTTTCTGACTTCCAAAAAACTTTTCTAAACCAATATCCAGGTCCTCATTAAAGTGGTACAGATTTGTGGTTTATAATACAGTATGTCTTTCTGTGAGGTAAGAAAAGAAACAAAACTGTGTAGCTGATATGAGTAGCTTTTTTTAAGTCTAGAGGAGTATTGTTCTAGAATCAGTTTAAGTGTACAGTGACCACTATATATTCAGAATTTATACAAGACCAGATCTGTCCTGGTGTTGTTTATAAAACGTGAAGTTTTGTTCATTTCTGTAGTTCAGGGTAAGTCCTAAGCCACATAAGCAAGTCTGTGTCACATTTTCAGGAATGATTTGGATGACTATTGACTTCTAGTGTTTGTTAAAAATGTAAGTCTTGTAGCTTCAGTTACAGTACATTGTATCTGGGGTAAATATGAAATAGATTTTTTAAAAAGACTAAATCTTGATTTCTGGTTCATATTTCATAATATAAAACTATATTGCAGAATAGTATCAATTATTGGTATTTGGTATTGATGTTCACATAATTGTCATATCGTCAGGACCGGAGTGCCTGTCTCATATTATCTTGAATAGGATTTTCTTGTCCGTAGGGAACCCTGAAGGAAAAAACAGTGGAAAACCTGGAGAAGTATGTGGTTAAAGATGTAAGTTTGTCCTCATACAGGTTGCCTTTTTCTTTTGTGATGTTATTTCCTTCATATTAAACATGGAACCTAGTACAAGCGAATGTTAAAATTTGTGTTTACTCTCTGCTCCAAAGCCTAAGCTTCCGCTTCTGCTGAGTCGCATGAATGAGGTTTCCAAAGTGTTCCTGGCCACCAACAGCGACTACAAATACACAGACGTGAGTTTACAGAAATGACACAGCTGTTTCAACACTTTCTCACACACACACATGAAGTTTTAAATGCATACAAAAGCCTTTATATAACTGTTACAGAATAATGACACTCTGTCCTCTCTTCCATCTTTAATTGCAGAAAATCATGACGTACTTGTTCGATTTTCCTTATGGTCCAAAGGTGAGTCTTTTGTTTGCTTTATTTGGCCGCTGTGTGTAGCTGTGCTGGTCTGAAGCTAGAGATCCGATACCCAACCTGATATGGGCTGATGTCAGCATAATGCGCTAGATCAGATATCTGTAACAAATTAAGCCTGAAACATCACAGAAACAGATTACATGAAAACAGTATACCCCTGTAGTCTAAAATAACAATAACTAAGTGTTACACTTAAAATGACAGAGTCCGCATTTTAAATGATCTCATTTTTCTTGGATTTGGGCAGTGAATTATATTTTCTCTTTCTTGGTTTGTGTGTGCACCTTTGTAAAAGAGCTTAAATTAAAAAAAAACAGTGTTTTTGTATAATAAAGCTATTTGCAATTCATCCTGTAGGGTAGAATGAAAAACAAAAACTGCTATCGTTTCAGTATGTGGCCGTTTTTTTAAATGCACTCTTGTGTTTTCCATAGCATGGCTCTCCTCATCGCCCGTGGCAGTCTTACTTCGACCTGATTTTGGTGGATGCCCGGAAACCACTGTTCTTTGGAGAGGGAACAGTGCTGAGGCAGGTCGATACGGTGAGTTCTTCACACACACTCACACACACACGCACACACACACACACACATATACTTGCACAGTCAGCAACTGCACTACTCCACCCTCTGCAACATTCTAGTCTGCTGCGCAGCATGCCTCCTCAGTGACTACTTATTGGCTTATCAGCACAGAGTATTGAGTGTTTTCGAGGACACCGAGTGCAGAGTTCACAGAATTAACCTGTAGTCCAAATAGAGAAGCTGCAGAGCTTTCTCTTATTGCTAGTTGGGCACTGTATGCTAGTCTGAGAGCAAAGATATACTGTTGCTGAACTGTGTATCTGGAAGGGAGTTCAGTAAGTCTTATTGACATACATTATGGTTTTAGGCATAAGGTGTATCTAGTGAAGCTGCTGTGATGTTATTATAAGCAAGTTAATGTAACAAGGTTTAATGTTGGACCAACAGCTAAAAGAACATACTTTTCCGTCATTGCAATGCCTATTTTGTGGCTATAGCAATAGTAATCATAACCATGTGTTAGAGTGATTTTACCACTGTTATGGATATAGCATATAGACATATAGAAAACAGAATAAGTACAATGCACTACTGTTCAGAAAAATATTAAATATAGTTTTTCATCTGCAAAGAAATGCAGTTCATTTACAGTAGGCTGTGGCTGCCAAGCAATAGAACCACAAAATGGTTTGTAATAACTTTGAGTGTTAAAGGTGTCCTGATGTTTCAAAACTATAAATAATTCAGTCATTGAGCTGGAAACAAGGTCATAGGGGTTTAATGGAAAGTGGTGCATCATTGAGAACCTTACTGACCATTTTGTTTTTGTATTATAGCCACCAGTGAACATGTCTTCTAAATTTCTTGTAATGTTGATTGTAAAATACGTCAGAATGAAATAAGTTTAAATCTTGCATTTAAAAAAAAGGACTGTTTATTTGCAGTGTGTTGGCATTGTCATTTGTGTATTTGTATGGAGTACATTTCTTCCCTACAAGTTTCTAAACTGTGGATGCTGCGTTCTTTGTTGCAGACTACTGGGCGTCTGAAGATCGGGACATACACTGGGCCTCTGCAACATGGCATAGTCTACTCTGGAGGTGACGCACATACATGCCATACATATCTTGTATGCATATGACACACACCCACTAAATATATTTCATCCATGCCCTGCGTCTACCTCCTACACACTTAACATACTCCCTGAGACATCACACAGATCTGAATCTTTAAATCTCTACATACCTGAACAGAGATAAGATAAGAGAGAACTTTCAAGGGAAATTATTGTCATTAACTTGCTCAGTGCAACAAGAGAGAATAAAAGATGACAATAGTAAACAAATAAAAAGATATACAGTGAATAGTGTAACACAATGACAAGAACAAGAACATTAGTGTAAGAAATAACAGTGTAATACTGACATTGCTGTAAGAAAAGATATAGTGCTGTACCAGCGGATCAGTAGTGCAAAATGACTTATGAAAGTGACTTAGTGTTAATGCAAAAAAAATAAAAGCAATAAAATAGCAGCAGATGATAAGAGAGTGGGATTAACATTCCAGTAATATTCAGTCAATTCACAGACTAAACAGTCGAGTTGTATGTAACGCAAATACGATTCAGAAGAGAATAATGACTTAAGAAGTTCCCCTACAGAACAGCGAGATAATCAGTTTTAACTTCTTTTGCATCTTCAGTGCTTTGCTGTTGCTGCACTGTTGTTGTTGTTGTTGATAGTCTTTTGCTGTCCTTATTGTTTAGGTTCCTCAGACATCGTGTGTGACCTGCTGGGTGCTAAAGGGAAGGACATCATCTACATCGGGGACCACATTTTCGGAGACATCCTGAAGTCCAAAAAACGGCAGGGCTGGAGGACATTCCTGGTTATTCCTGAGCTGGCGCAGGAGCTGCATGTCTGGACCGACAAAAGCTGTGATTATAATTATATATAGATTCTAATTATAATATTTAAATTTCAGTCAAAGGCATAGTTGAATCAAATGGGACGGTTCTTCAACCAAACCAATGAAAATGTCATCTGTGCTTTTTTTTACACAGCAAAAACACGTTATTCTCTAGACCTCCATGCTTTCTTTGTCTGTATTGTGAGCACAATACATCTTTCTACAAGTACCCAGAAAGTCAGTATTCTGCATTAGGCTAACTTCAGTTAGCCTAGTACTCACTGTGTATCATTACTGACACACTTCTGTGAACACGGCTGTTAAAAATGCTACATTAATTTGCATAGGAGTGTAGCAAACCACACAGAAGTTGTGTGGGTATGTAGTTTTGGTTTAAAATGCACTTCACTATACGTAGCTGTGCCGCCCTGCACCTGCACCATGCCACAGTCAGCATGCTGCTTTTGTGATCTTGCTGTGATCGTTGCAGTCGTAGCTGTAATATTGTGTCAGGCCAGCTGGCGACGAAAATAGTTTTCCTTAATTTTAGCCCCATCTGCAAATATCAGTATTCCATCTGAAGTTATCAAATGGGGTCAATTAATTTGTCTTAAAAGCTTTTTAAATTAAGTTGTGTTTAGTAGATTCAGCTTGCGATTTCTGCTAAATAGATTGTGTGTGGGAGGAAGTGACAGAAAGAGAGATAAACTCTTAAAAATAAAGATTCCTACAGGGTTCTGTGTATGGATGCACAATTCTAGGAAAACCCTTTAGGTTTCATAGAATATTTCTTCATTTTGTGTGGATTCCTTTACACTCTAATAAAGGTTCTTCACATTCACACATCCCATTGAGATTTTTTTTTTTTTTTTAAAGAACCATCTGCTGAAATAGTCTTTAGGGATCTATACGCATTTCTTCTATGGCAACTCTCCAAATAACCCTTTTGGCACCCTTATTTTTAAGAGTGTAGATATAACAGGAATAGATAGAGGTGTCTGGAATCCCTTTGTAGTGTATGTGAGAGAGAGAGAGAAAAGGAGAGAGGGTTATGTGGCAGCTCTTCATGGCAATCTCTCTGTTTGTCTTTCACAGCACTATTTGAAGAACTCCAGGGCCTGGACATTTTCTTGGCAGAGCTGTACAAGTGAGCAAAGCTTTCTTTGTAGTCCTGTGCACCTGAGTGTCCTCTTTGTGTGCCTGTGTGTGTGTGTGTGTGTGTGTGTGTGTGTGTGTGTATGTGTGTGTGTGTGTGTATGTGTGTGTGTGTGTGTGTGTGTGTGTGTGTGTGTGTTTTCTGTACAAATATGTCTTGACTTTGCATGAAAACGAGAGGTAAAAAAGGACTAAGCTGCAATACTGGGCCCAGCAAAACTGTCAGGACTTTATACTATATCATGACTGTACAAAAGCTCCTTATTTCATTTTTTTAAACACATATGGGAAATTAGTACTATATGTTTGTGTATGCCTGTGTGTACGTGTGAGAGCGAGAGAGAACGTGAGCTCCGAGTACAAAGTGTGCAGCGGTCAAAGGGTTCGTCCGTCGATAAAGCATGAGGTTTACACATGAGGGGTTATTTTTACACTGAATGACCTCTCTGTGTGGTTGTCCCTTTCCACTACCTTCTCTCCCCCCTCTCTCGGGGGTCCTTTTGGACTTGCTCTGTTTCTGTTTCCCTTTTTTCCTGCTGTTTGTCCCTGTTTCTCACTATCCTCATGTTTCCCTCACAGACATGACCTACATGTTCTCTCTTCCTCTCTGTATCTCTCTCTCACTCGCTCTTAGACATCTAGACAGCAGCAGCAACGAGAGACCGGACATTAGTGCCATCCAGAGACGAGTGAAGGTACACACACACACATTCACTCTGCCGCACACATGCACACATGCCCTGCCTGTCAAAAGATTGGGGACATTCAAATGTGTTTACACTGATCAGCTTCAAAATTAAATCCACTGACAGGTAAGGTGAATAACAATGGCACCTGTCAAGGGATGGGATATATTAGGCAGCAAGTAAACAGTTCTTGAAGTTCACATGTTGAAAGCAAAAAATGGGAAAGAGTAAGTATCTACAAGGGCTAAATTGTGACGACTAGACGAATGGGTCAGAGCATCTCCAAAACTGCAGGTCTTGTGGGGTGTTCCTGGTATACAGTGCTTAGTACATACTAAAATCAGTTGAAGGAGGGAGCTACAGTTTACCAGCTACAGGGGCATGGGCTCCCAGGGTTCACTGATGTACATGGGGAGAAATGGCTAGAGCCTCTGATCCCACAAAAGAGCTGTAGCACAAATTGCTGGAAATGTTGAAGAAATATGTATTGCTTTCTAAAGAATGTTTGTCTTGTCTTATTTTGTCCCTCTAGAAAGTGACCCATGACATGGACATGTGCTACGGCATGATGGGTAGTCTGTTCCGCAGCGGCTCTCGCCAGACACTGTTTGCATCTCAGGTGATGCGTTATGCTGACCTGTACGCCGCCTCCTTCATCAATCTTCTCTACTACCCCTTCAGCTACCTGTTCAGAGCCGCACACGTTCTGGTGAGAGCATACACACACACACGCACACAGTTGTGTGTGTGTGTGGGGGGGGGGGGTTATACAAAACTACACAAATACAAAAAAAAATTTACCTTGCATTATTTGGAACAATGTACAAAAATATATAAATCCTATATACAGTGTATAAAGAAATTAAATACTTATAACAAATTATGGATCCCAAACCTTAGATTTGCCATGAAGGCAAGTTAATATGCCTTTAATTTTTATGTTTTAAGATAAATTTTCTTTAGCTCTGTAACTCCTTTGGTATCAGCTAAACCACATAGGCTCACAAACATTAGCAGTGTAGGCTGATAAACTCGTTATTTTCAACCATCATATTTGAACACTATTCAAAAAATGATAATCACTTTGCCATCCAGGAGAGGAAAAGATTTTACCCATTTCTGAACCACTGATCTACACAACAATCATTCATCACACAATCACTCATATACTCACTTCAGCTTAATCAGTGGCTCACTGTTAGCCACAAAATACTGTGAGGGTTAATCTGAAAGCAGCAGTTGTAGAGGGTATTAGGACCACCATAATCCAGCCTTTGCTCAGATCCTCCATTATTATGGCGTAAATGCGGCTTTCAGTGTTTCGCGTTTGAACCAACACATTTTCATGCACCACAGCCCATAATTGCGGCGATAACTTGACATCCTGTTTTTGAGCATTTACTCAGGGAAGCGTCAGAGGGTCACGCTTTGATGCTGCAAGTTGAAAATGTCAGTGGAATTGAGTTTTTTTTGCTGAAACGTTTACCATTTGAATACAAATCAGGGGGAAGGCAGCAAAGATTTGTAGTATCACTAATCGCTTCAGTCTTTTAAAAATTCGTCATTCCAGAGATCAACACAGCCTGAATAATAACAAGCATCTAGCATCTTTGAAGCTTATGCTCACTGTACTTCAAGTGCATATCTGAATTACAGTATGAACTTTAGGTGTATAAAAATGCATCAACCTGAAGGCAGTGATTGACATCTTGGAATGTAATAACTGTACTGTAATTTTCAGACCTAAAAAAGCTGTTGTGTGTATTGTCTGTGTTCCCGTACTGTCCTTATAGCTCTTCTAATCACAATTTTCAAGGCATGTAAGATTTTTGCTCCAGATGAAACTTGCAGTAGAAATAGGAAATACTGGAAATACGCTACTATGTTTCTTGTGTTGATTTACTCCACACAGTGTGCCCATTTTTATTCATACATCTTTAGTATTGAGTGTGTGTTTATTTATTTTTTGTCTTGAATCACTCCACAACAATCATATAAAATTTAATCAAGGCCAAATGGAAGATCTCATGATGAACAATTGGTGCTTCTAATTGTTTCTCAAAAACCTGTTTTTGGTCAGTTGTCGGTACAGGTTCCAACAAGCTGATACTCATTGATTATCATTATCTGCCCAGAAATTCCATATTATTTTTGGAATATGTTGTTTTGCTGGTGTGTTTGTCCAGATGCCTCACGAGTCTACAGTGGAGCACACGCACGTGGACACGGACACAGAGTCGCCGCTGGCCACACGCAACCGCCACTGCATGGACTGCAAGGACGTCGACTGCAAACGTAGCCAGCTTACGCGCTCCCTCAGCGAAATCAAACCTCCACACCTGTTCCCTCAGACCCCGCAGGAGATCACACACTGCCACGACGAAGATGATGACGAGGAGGAGGAGGAGGAGGAAGAGGAGGAAGAAGAATAGGCGACCTGACCACATTCGGCCAGGCCTGACCATCTGTTGCCGTTTCCCTAAGGGAATGTTTAACTTTAGCAAAGGGAGCAATAGCGAGCCACTAAGACTGTAAGAGACGAAGAGGGAAACCGTAGATTAGAGTTTAAACTAGTCTTTTGGTTGTTTTTTTTTTTTTTTCTATATGAGAATGTGTAGCACGTGAAGTTCAAGCTTGAATAGTTTATGTATTAGTCGATACTGAACCTCACTTTTGCTTGGTAAAGCAGGCCCTCTTTTTTTACTACAAAAAGAGAAAAATGCTATAAAAAAAAAAAGACTTTCTAGACTTTTGTAACAGTGAAGTATTAAATTGTGGAGTCATTCTAGATGGCTAAGTCAGTTCATACTGTAATGCAAACAATCTATGGAAATGGAGAAAACAGCACATCATTTCAAAGTGCATAGTTTCATTTACTATGAGCTTGCCTTAGCTGCTATAGGACAATAGTTCTAATGAGTTTACATTAAGCAAGTGATGCACAACTCATTTATAAAGGACTGTTGTATAAAGGGTTGCCAGATGGTTACTTCACATTAGAACAGTTTTAACTTGGTGTCTGATGAACTTAAGGGCTGGGTGGAGCTTACCATACAGTCCTGTGGCTGAAGGGCCATAACCTTTGTGTATGCAAGTGGTGGGTGGTGCGTAAAAAGTCGATAATCCGAATTTTTGTTTCAAAGAGTTTAGACAGTTATTGACTATGCATACTTGGCATCTCAGCAAATCATGGTCCGTCCGTTATTATCAGGACTGTGGTTACGTTTTTGATTTTATTTTTATTGCCCCTTTCAGTGTTTTGCCTTTGGTTGAACACCCTTTGCTGATGCAGCGCAGGCTGCCTAGTTAGCAGAAGTATGAGAAGAAGTAAGTGTAGAGGAGTTTTATTAAGAAGGCCCAGGCTGCGGTGCCCCTATTACAGGCCTGGTTGTGATGAGAATGTGAATGAAGTTTAGAGGGGCTACAGGGCGCAGTGACGGCTATGAAAGGACACCGCTAACACAAGAACCCCTGTTACCTGGCAACCGCGGTGCCAGTCGAGCC
This sequence comes from Hydrocynus forskahlii, assembly GCA_037974365.1. Lineage (NCBI taxonomy): Eukaryota > Metazoa > Chordata > Actinopteri > Characiformes > Alestidae > Hydrocynus > Hydrocynus forskahlii. Next base: position 23,492,816 of record JBBPCX010000088.1, on the reverse strand, counting down.
GCATAAGGCCAGCGGGATTTTTTTTGTTTTCTCTTTTGGATTTTTTTTTTTTTCTTTAAATGGCAGCAATGTCAACTGCCAAGGATAGTGCTGTAAACAGAGACACTTTTGGCTTTATAACCTGTTCTCTCTCTCTCTCTCTCTCTCTCTCTCTCTCTCTCTCTCTCTGTCTATCTCACTCGCTCTCTCTCTTTCTCTGTCTGGCTCTCTCTCTCTCTCTCTCTCTTTCTCTGTCTCTCTTTCTTTTAATCTATCTCACACAATCTCTATTATTCTCACTCCTCACATTTCCTCCTCTTTCCTCTTGTCTCATTAACTTTCTCATATGGTCTCACACACTCTTTTTTTTCTTTCTTTTCTCACTGTCTCTTTTCCCTTCTCTTCCCTCTCTAGCTCTCCCTCGTTTCTGCTCCTCTCTCTCTTTTTCAACTCTCTTCCTCTGTTCTGTCTCTCACATTCTCTCTTTGCCTTTCCTTTTTTTTCTTCTAACATGGTCTCTCACTTTATCACATGCTCTCTCGCTCACTTTATCACGTTATCTTTTTCTCTTTTAGTTTCTTACATGCTCACTCTCTCCCTCTCATTCACTCTTTTATACATAGAGACACACACAAACGTACTAAGATACTTGTGAGAATAACATAGTATTATCATGCAAAACTGACAGGCTCTATTTTTGTACTCGACATGTCCATTCATTTGCAGGCATATTGTGCCAATATCTTAACACCATTCTCCCGTGCCATTAACAACATACAGTTTATGTTTATAACTGTAGCTTACATGCAGAAGTGACCTTGAGATGCAAAAAAGGAAGGAAAACTTGTAAATACCAAATTTTATAGCTTGTGTGAGAACAGCATTTAGAGAGAAGTTGTGAATAGATATAATATCATGATTTTTTATTATTATTATTATTTGATGTTCAGGAGGAGACGTCCAAGTTACCATCAGCAGCTGCTTGCTGGTAGGACGGGCGAATGCAAAGGCAACTGCTGCCATGACAATTAATGTAGTTCAGAGTAGTATTTAATGGGATTTGATAATTTACTTTTGTGTGGACCAATAGCATTAAATAGCACGCTGACCAGTGTTTTTGTTAGGTTTTTTTTTTCCAACTAAAAAAAGGTCCTTTTCAAGTTAGTGTAAAACAGAACAAAGCAATAGTTACAATAGATGCATGTGAATTGTAAGGGATAGAAAAGACAGTTCTACAAAGTGATCTGTTGTAATGTGTAGTGACATGCAGTACTGTAAATATAAACCAGCTTGCTAAAATTGGATTCAGTGAACCTACCGTATATTTAGTGGAACATGTATTAGCATATGTAGAGTGTATTTTTTAATGTATATCGCTTTATTTTAGAAAAAAAAACAATAGTTTTGTAATGGTTCAGAATGAGTCCATGGAAGAATATTATTTTAGTTCTTACCTTGTTCAGAAAAGGTGGGTAAATTCTGTTGGAAGCGTGAGTATTTCAGAAAGACTAGCAAATGTATTTCATATTCATATACAGCCTTTTTTATTATGTAAGATAGTTGAAGCATAACCATTGTTTTGAAACAGAAACTGGAAAAGTGAATACAAGGCAGCTCTCTCTCTCTCTCTCTCTCTCTCTCTCTCTCTCTCTCTCTCTCTCTCTCTCTCTCTCTCTCTCTCTCTCTCT
>JBBPCX010000088.1:23468340-23486181 GCA_037974365.1 Hydrocynus forskahlii | reverse complement strand
ATAACAGTCATACTCATGAAGGCACATGTCACATGTGCACACACGCAGTACAGTACAGACATGCTGTTGAAGTTTAGAAAAGGTGTAGTTACATGCGCACACACACACACACATATATATATATATAAATATAAATATATATATATATACACATACATATATACGTATGTAAGTATGCATGTATATACATATACGTATAAACTGTGTGTGTGTGTGTATATATATATATGTGTGTGTGTATATGTGTGTGTGTCTGTGTGTGTGTGTGTGTGTTATATACATTAGATTTATAAAATAAATAAATACAGGAGGAAAATGCTCTTGGTAAGCGGTTCATGGATTCCTTCATAGCAGTATTTGGCACAGTCTTTGACTCACCATATGATATTATTGGCCGACAAAGAAACAAACAAGAAATGGTCCATTTGAGTTCGTGGTCCTCCACTATTCCAGGATTCCTCCCAACACCTTAAAGGGGGCAGGCGAGGAACAGGTTCAGGGCCTTGTGATGGAAGGGGAGGGTGTCCAAACTCCAAACTCTTTGGTCTGGCGGACAGGCACGCGGTGGGGTTTACGTGGAAATGAACCGGCTGTCCCACTCTGTTACGGGGTCGGGAAAACCCAGTACACTGCAGCTCTGAGTTCGACTGTTACAGGGGGCGGCGGGGGGATGGCTTGGGAGGGTCGGGAAAAAAAACAACAACAAGTGCCTTCTTTTCTCACCCTACCATAACCTCATTCCCGACCACCCCAGTGGGGGCTAGACGGCGCCCTCATTGTGCACCGTGTGGTTTGCCTTCTTGTGAGCCACACAGTTCTGCGTCTGGTTCAGCAGGATGGCCGTTTCGTCGGCCACGCCGTCGTGGAGCTCGGTGAGAGTCAGTTCGATTTTGGTGTACTCGCTGTCTGACGACTGCGGCGTTTTGTCCATGCGTGACGCCATCAGGCCATTCTGGTACTGCTGACGGGTCACCTAGGGAGCACAGATAGAGACGTCCGTCAGCTGACTCAGGACACTCAGCTTACACACACAGCTGAAGTAGTTGTATATTCAAATATAGATGAATATATTCACATACAAAGTCCACTTTGAGTCTTTGGTAGCAGTGGCCCCTCAGACACTGCTGCTTTGAATGTTATTAACCCTTAGAACACAAGCGGTACAGCTCTGTACCGGAAGCGCAACAAATGGTAAATTGCCATCGCACGGCAAAACAACTCCTTGTATGGAAGTTCCCCCGGTTTCTGTGTGAAGTGTCAGGCATGATGCTGAGCTTTGTTTGTGTTCCTGTGTCACGTAGAACCAAAGTTGTTGTAATTTTAAAAACGTAATAAAAATAACAGCTACTGGCGACACATGCAATAGCCCATAAAGAACAAAAAAGAACTTTTAATTTAGGTCTTAGAAACAAACCGAAATAACACAAGATCTTTGAACCCAGGAGAACTTTCAGGATAGTCTCCGCCCACAAGTGGGTGGGGAAAACCCGCAGAGGGAGGGGTTCCGGAGAGCAGCTGAGTGGCAGCACGCCGAGAGAAAGTGCAGCAAACGGCGAGCATGTAGGAGTTCTATTGGTTAAGCCCTTTTATTTAAATACAGCTTGTATTCACGGCCACAGGGAGTTTGTTCATCAAAGTCCTCTAAATATCATTTAACAAGCAAAACACATCACTAATGTCAGGTAATGTCAGACTATGTTTGTTGGAGACCTACAGATAAATCAACGAGCAGTAAACTAACAAAAACCTGCCATTGCACTGTAACGAGAAATTATGGGCTGTATAAATGACAGCAAGAAACACTGGAAAATGCATCAGCTGTTCCTCCGAATCATCATCTGTGCTAATATTTGGAAACTGTGCATCAAATGGAAATCCCGTGGTTTTACTATTAAACTACATGTGTATTCTGCATTCGCGCTAAGTTGCTGAAAGAAACAAATACATTCTGATGAAGTCTGTTTTATCTACTTATCCATCACAGATGCACAGACTCTACAAGAACTCCAAAGATGTTGTGCGTTGTCTGGCACCGAAGCGTTGGCAGCAGATCCTTTATGCCTTAAGTCTTAAGGGGGGTGTTCTTGGTCTGCAACAATGTTTAGGTAAGTTACACATGTCAAATTGACATCCACATGAATGCCTGGACAAAGGGTTTCCCAGCAGATCTTTTCCCAGAGCATCACACTCCCTGACGCCTTTATTGTTCAGTCTGAAACGCCATGAACTCCAAAGTAATTTTTCAAAATGAGTTTGAGGGCAAGCTTTCTTTAATCCTAATAATGGCAACAAGAATGGACCCACCAGTCATTTTATCCTGCCTCCTCTTACCACAAAAGTTGTCCACTAAACGCCATCCCATCAACAGCGTTCCACACTCCACTGACCAGCTCCGCTTCTTCATGACCACCATAAACAGGTCCGTAACATCTGGTCACATTCTGACTGCTTTCAAGCTACACATCAGCACCTACTAGTTAGTATCTCCCTGGAAAGCTTTACTCCAGCACATTGTCCCTTTTCTCTGCCAGAACCTGCTTCACACAGTTCAACACGGTTAGTCATCCTGCTACGCATGTTCAGCACTCTTGGAGCATTCCAATCAGTGCCTAGACCTCAGAACTTCATACTATACATTTGTACTATACAGAACATTCTATGGTCTAGAGATGGCAGAAGACGAGGTACAACCGTGGAAAAGCTCAAGAATGGCCAAGCTTCTTTTCAACCAGTACAATTTTTAAGCCTGTGGTATTCAGTTCTGGTCCTGGGGGACTCGTGTCCAGCACAGTTTGACGATTTTGTTGCTCTAACACATTTGATTCAGTCCATTTACAATTGCCAGGTTTTAATATCAGTCTTGAACACTGCCAGGACCAGAACTGAACATCCCTGGGCTAAAAACTAGTCTTTCAACAAGCCTAAAATTACATTCACAGCATTTTGCAGATGCTTTTATTCAAAGCGACTTCCATTCCCTAACTACAGGGGGCAGTCTCCCCGGAGCAACTTGGGGTTAAGGGTCTTGCTCAGGAACCCAGTGGTGGTCTGCTGAAGGTAGGATTCAAACCCATTATCCTCTTGGACCAGAGGAAAGTACCCTACCCACTAGGCCACCACCACCACATTTACGATAACTTCCAGTGACTTTTGGTTTTTGGGATGAAGCTACTGGACACTTTATATCCAGACATTGGTTTGCCATGTGACTTCCCACACTAGAGTTCATGCAGGTCTTACACGTGTTAAAATAATACTTTGTGTACTTTTAAGAAGCTAGAAATTAAACATGCTTTTTGTGGCTGAGCTTGCGTGCATTTCTGTACATTCACCTTGACATATAGCAGGTCTGTGATCGCTCTGACTGTGTAGTCCGGCACGTAGATCTGCATGAAGGAGTTGAGCTGGTTGTTGCTGCTGCCCAATGGGGGGTTAATGACTTCATTGCGGTCGCTCCGGTTCAGAGAGTCCGAGTGGTTCAGTCCGTACGGCCGGGGAGGAGACTTGTTCTCTGCGCAACACACATGCCACACACAAAAAAAACAGCTCAGTTAAAGTTCATTTCAAGTGAATTCAATAGAAAAATGGCGAAATGAATGAGAGTTTTCGCTGTGAGTAAAATTTCCAGGATTCGTGATTTACTGCATCCCTAAAATTTCATCTTTATGCCAAACGTACTGCAGAATGTAGGACGCAAGGCGAATCCCTTTACACTGACACTATATTACACTGAGGTTTTCAGCTTCCACACACAGAAAGAAATGCGTAGCCACTGCAAGTAAATGTTAAAACAGAAAGTTATAACACTTGAGTACAGGTGAGTGTAAAAGCAGCAGCTGGAGAAAGAATGATAAAAAGCAACCCTCAGAAAGAAGACTAGCTATTTTAATTAAACACAGCTTATGTTTTCCACTCCTTAAAGGGGGCCAGCACACACACACAAACACACACACACATTTTCTGTGCCTCTCTCACTCTCACACTCACACTCTGCCTCTCTGTTTAACACACACACACACACACACACACACACACACACACACACACACACACGCTCAATCACGGGTAGTGTTAATGCCACAATTTGGTCGGAATGTATGTAATCCGCGTTTGGATGTCTGAGTGCCGGCGCAAGGAGCCCCTGTGTCGCTCGCCCAGGAATGAGGGGCCCTGTTCACACACATGAGGTGCATGAGGTCAGTGTGTGTGCATGGGGTCAGTGTGCAGTTGCACTGAGATTTGTGTGTGTATGTACATGTTCAGTTTCATACATTTTCAAGACAATGTTGTACCAACACTGAAGGAAAAGCAGAGAAAAATGGAGAGTTAACTTGACTTTATAAAGTACTTTTAATCAACGCTCCATGTTTCATTGTTTAAACTGAAAGGGCAATGTGTGTGTGTGTGTGTATGTGTGTGTGTGTGTGTGTGTAGGAGGCCTGGTATGGAGGCCATGGTTATTTTTCCAAGACTGACAAAATCAGCGGGAGGGATACTATGAATTTACTGTAGTATGAGAAAGAGGCAAAGGAAACAGGCCGATTCTCACTTTGCTCTTATTACAGAGTGAAAAAAGATCTGTTTGTTCAGAAATGACAAAACATCCAATATATTTATCCATTTAGATGTGCGGCATGCAGCATTTAAGCCCTGATTTACAGAAATGAACTAAAACCGAGGCCAGGGTTTCCTGACCAGTTCATTCATAATAAGCACATATGCTGCTTCTCACTGGTCATTCTGAATGTACTTAGTCTTCATATGTAGTTCATACGCAAGCAAGTACAAGCACAGTAAGCAAAGACGAGCATTCTTGGCCATTCTCAGACAGTCTCACAAATGTCTCAATGCCATGCAACCAGAATGCCAGCCAGTACACTAACAAAACACATAAAACCACCCACAGAGAGACAGGCTAAGCAAATGCTGAAACATTACAGTACCTGGAGATATTGCAAGTGACTACAGAGACAGGAAGAGAGAGAGATGAGGATGAAAACAAGAGAGGGCGAATAGGAATCATCAAAACAGACAAAAAAATGTCATTACAAGGCTGAAAAAATGGTTGCTAAACCTGAATTCTAACCGAGACATCATCTGAACTAGGCCTATATCTTTATTGTCCAGGTAGAACAGCGTGTAAAACATATCGAGAGCTTTGAATCATAGGGTAAATTTTCGACATAAATAATTTCATACATACTTTGGCCTGTCTGTGATCAGAAACTTTCATCTTTCAACATCAAAACTGCATTCATATTTAAATCAAAAAAGATTTTGGCACGACAGGCATCTCATCAAGAGCTAATTTAATATGCTATTAACTATTTTTTGCCCGACATTTCCTGTACGTCCCTCTGCTTCCCGGCCCTGGATGACTGGGATCTTACTCAGGCGTGCTTAATGAACGTTTCTTAAAAAAACGGTCCCACCGTATAGTGCAGTGCCTGTCTTCAACCAGCAGAGGTCGCATAACCGCTGCCACATATTTCCCATGGCTGTGTTGTTTTTTTCCCTCCTTCTTTCTTTTTTGTGAATGAAAACACTGGTGGCAATGTTGTCATCCAATCCCAGTTAGGCCTTCAAAAGTCCTCTGATAGCAAGTACAAGACACTCCAGAGACTTCCACCCCACCAGACACCCAAATCGCTGGCTTTAGGACACACACGTCACACAAAAAAAGTAAGTAAACAAAGCGAGGCCCAGCTGCACCAAGTGGCGAGACCATGAGGGGACAGTGAACTGATGTTTACCTGGAGAAACGGTGAGGGCCATCATTCCGTACGATGAAAATGCTCCAGCTTCAAACTTCATCCCATCCTTCCCTGCTTCTACCTCCACTTTTCCCTGAGGACACAGAGAAAGTCAAATAAATAAACACCGGATCTCAATCAAAAACTGGTATGAATAAACACCCCAACCAGGATCATTTACAGTACACAAAATGTACAAAATTAGACTAGTTACAACTGAGGAACTTCCTAGCGTTAGGCTACATGTGACTACTACTGCTATCACATGACCTACATTACCTTACTAAAAAAAAAAAAAAAAAAAAAAAAAGGTGTGCTACAAGCACTTTTGCGATATTACAGTCTTGATTTGTGACAGATCCTGATCCGATTCCGATCCAGCATATTCTGCTGATTTGAGTCCCACCAGTGGGTGAATCAGTGCCATCTCAGATGTACACATATAAAGAAACTGTCATTGCTCAAAGTGTCGCAATGTAATCCCTTTGTGTGTGACTGCTGTTCAGTAACTTGCAAAACAAAGGAGAGGCCAAAACAAACCCTTAAGCAGCGCTCTGACCTACACTTCCCGCACCAAAATGTGTGTCACCCACTAAGACCTCCTTCCCGCTCCGCGAGTTCAACCTTCACACTCTGGCCACGTCTAATACTTGAGAAAATCCCGGCTTGTTTACGGCTAGTAGTGCTTGATTCCCTCTCTCTCCGTGCCTTACACCGCCGAGGACCGCTGAACAGACGCCCTGAGCCGGGTGGACCCGCGAGCCACCGACCTGCAGGATGAGTACGAAGTAGTCCGCGGGCTTGTTGCGAACGTAGAGGTAATGCTCCGGGCCCTTCTTGTTCTTCTCGTTGATCTTGAGCTCTTGGACGACGTTGGGGTGCTTCAGCAACCTCAGGAGGATCTTCTCGGACATCTGAGCCGGGCAGAACGGTTCCACATCTGTGGAGGCATAATGGACACAATGCATCCTTGTCACAAGTGATGGTGATCTTTCCTTGCAGATAACCTCATGTCTAACGCCTGGAGACTGGATCTGACGGTGCTTGTTGCTAGGTAGTGGTGTGCAACATCGCATAAACATTACAAAATTTGTGAGTACAATATGTATACTGATGGATACATTTTCTGTAATTGCATTAAATGTTCTTTTGTTTTTTGCGACAATTACTTAAGGTGTACCTACAAACACTCTGTGGGAACAGTGATAGTCAGTGCCATGTTTAACACTGTGCACAAATGCTTTTCTCCTGTTTTAGTACTTTTGACTCAGTTCAATATATCATGAATGTTTAGCAAGAGAAAAGAGAAAAAAGCACAATTTGTCGAGCTGAGTTCAATTTATATCACAAAACTTATCACAAAACTTGTCATCACTTGGATTAATGTTCAATACAGCATGGAGCAAGTTTAAATCCTTGGCACACATGCTAGTTTTTAGAGTAGAGGTATCATTTTATCACTGGCTTAGCAGTGTTTACAGTATCTGTGTCACCTGGCAGCTGGTCCCTCCTTGACTAGAGTCCCTTAATAGCATTGGGCTGGTGTTAAGCGATGATTAGCATTTAGTAAAGTCAAATCCTGATGCAATGTTTTGAGGAATTTCACAAAAAAGGCCAATCGTCTACTAAAATAAGTGAAAATTATGCCACTGATGCCATTTCTCAGCAACTTAACTAGTGCAAGGCTGTAAAATGTTTAGAAATGTTAGACACATTCTAAATGAATGACACTAGGAATGAAATAATACAATTAATACCCAGAATACCTCATTTTTGACAGGTGGTGATCAGATCTCATTCAGATGTATAATGTATCAAGAATTGTTTTTTTTAATTACAGAAAATTATAGTTAATAAGTTAATTAAAGAAGCTCATAGTTCATTAGTTAGTGATTTGATAACTTCTTGAGATTCCTAAAAATCTTAAAACACCTTCTAGTGTTCAGTTTACAATGTTTGTAAGTCATCACTGAATGAAAGACCATCAGTTATTAACACGACAAGTGGTTCCCAAACTTTCTGAGCACTTGCGTATGTTAGCAGATAATGTAACAGAACAAGATCTGCGCTAGTTACTCTTTAAACATAAATGGGCAGTTCTTCAAGCTAGTTAATGATACAAAGACACTATTTGGAATCTTTCAGAGCTGATGTGATCTTACACGTCAAAAGGTAATGTGATCAAAACCGCGAACACAGCTCAGGTGGCTAAAAAAAAAAAAAAAAAAAAAAAAAACACATAATAGCAGCATTCTTTTTTTGTTTTGTTTTGTTTCAGATCCACGCTAGTTTCCTGAGTGGCCCTCGTTTACAGGCCTGTAGGTGCAGGACTTTTACAGCAGTCTAGGACCAGCTGCCTCAACCCAAAACAGGATCTTAACTCTCTTAGCGAGAGGACAAAACTGGTCTCAGGTCAGAGAGAACTTGTGTCAGGCGAAGTCACAAAGCACACTGGGGGAAATCGAGCAGCACACTTGCCTGTTGCTAGGAAACGCAGAGTAGCCAGTAGAAGCTGAGGTGATATTTTAACCTTCATTTCATTGTCTGTAGGCTTGAAGGCCGAGAAATCCTGCTTCCTCTCCCGATGGGTGATTTTCTTTTTTGTTTTGTTGTCAGCTAACGGAGGAGGTCGGGGCGAGAGGAAAGAAGGGGGAAGGTTTTTTAGTGAAATTCCTGGATAAAGAAAGGTTATGAACAAAAACATCCTGATCTTGGCCTGAACGTTCAAAGAAAGAGACTTAACTTTGCCGTCCAAAGCTATCAAGTACAGCGTTTTCACATGCACTGTTCTACTAGTGGTCCACATGAGGTCTTAACTGTAGCGAATTGAAATCTGGAGAACTGAAAGAATTTATAACTTTCTAGGCACAAACGACAAAAATGATATTCACAAATAACACATGAACATCCCTCCGTCCGTCCATAAAATCATCAACAAGACGCGCTTACTGTATAAATCTGTCTCGTCCAGGATTTCAGACTTGATTATTTCTTCTATGACGTCCTCCAGGGTGACGATTCCAAGCACCTCATAAAAAGGATCGCCTTCCCCTTCATTGTTGACTCTCTGAACTATTGCCAAGTGGGATTTACCTGAGGAGAGACACAGAGGATTATTTTTTGTCATGATGACTTTGGCTTACAGTACACGATGTTGTTTTATTCAACATCTATTTCTCCTTGACAAAAACATACTGGGGCATGTCCATGGCAATACATTTTCTGACATTTTTTTTTCTTGAAAGTAAAACACCTGCATTAAATGCATTAAATGCATTTTTTTGGAAACAGGATAAACTGTTGTATTAACTGCATTACTGAAACTACAGTGTAAGTGCATTTGTCTGTAATAAACACCACAGAATCTGCATTCTACTGTAACATACTGCAGTAGAATCACTGTTGATATCATTTCTTTTTTTTTTTGTAAAGGGCTTGGGACAGTTAATTTGTAAAACAGCTCATTAAAATATTCGAAATCTGTTCAGAACAACTGTGTCAGTCTTTATGAACAACAACTGCCTGAACACTTACTTGAGTACCTTTTTACAGTTTAGATACAATGAAAATATGCTCATATTTGAAGATCTTTTGTATTGAATGAAACAGGTGGGTCATAAACGTCTAACAAACAATCTCACACATTTAAAATAAGAAAAATCGAAATTTCTTATTTTTAATAGTTGCCTGCTATCCTATCGAAATGACTGAACTTCCCGATTATCAATCTTGCTTCCTAGCTATCTATGCTAATTGTGAATTTCCATTTAAACTGGGAAGTAGGAATTTCCAAGTTCCTAGTAAAGAAATGTTGACATGTCATGCTGCCTGAAGATGGATTTCCAGCTCAGAAAGTCAGAGGAATCTCACCATCTTTGACTTCAAAATCCAAGATGGTTGCTTCAACAGTCTTAAAACCTGCAGTAAATTCTATTACTTAGCATTTCTGTCTTATTTGTATCTCATTAATTCAGTCGAATTACACACAGGCAAGTCCAACTTCTAGCCACTGACATGCACCAACAATAGTGGTATGCACAAAAAAAACATGTTATTATCAAATGTGTAAAGTAACCATTTGTCTTACATGAACACACCACAGCACACAGTGTGAACAGTGTGAAATTCTTTCTCTGTATTTAACCCATTCACCAAGTGAAGCAGCGGGCACTCAGGAACACAACACCCGGGCAGTAGTGTGTGGGGACAGTACCTTAATCAAGGGAACCTCAGTGCTGCCACTGGCAGTCCTGGGATTCGATCCCACATCCTCCTGATCGCAGGAGAAACCCCTGAACAACCAGACCACCAGCGGCCCCGATTATCTCCCTCAGCTCAACAAATAAAAATGCACCCAGCTATTTACAGCTAGCAATTCTGGAAAAAGCCAAACAGTAGCCATAGCTAGCTAACAAGCTAATTTGAAGCCTGGATGGATCTTCAGTTGTTGCTGCTAGGTAGCATCACTATTGTTATGTACTGCAATGGATTCAAAAACAGCTGTAGTTTGCTGTTATTGCTTAAATATTATGTGAACTGTCAGCCGTACTGGACCGTAACATGCATTTGTGCTTCATGCTGGGAGTTTGTATGTCTCACGTGTGGACGTGTATTACAGCGTCCCTGGCATCTCGCCACACTCTTGCTTCCAAGTTCAAGAGTCTGACCCTGTTTCCCCAAACATTGCCGTGTTTTGTCTCTGACCGAGAGTGCCTTGAGTTCAAATCCATTCATATTCATCTACAAAACATTTTGCTCCGCGTTACGGGCAGCCACGAGGGTTGCTCACTTTAAGGCCGACGTTGTTTTTTCCCCCCATACACAGAAAGAGCTAGGTTCCAACGTACACACGACCCCATGCTCCGTTTGTTCTGGCAGAACCCAGAAAATACACGGCCACGCTAATGCACTGCCGATCACGGTCATAAATATGTGGATGCGTGTACAGACACAGTACAGCCAGGCTCAGACTTCCACTGAAACACGAGTACCTAACAAAAAAAATGAGGAACACAAAACAGAAAACATTTTCCAATCTTTCATATAAAATCCCTTTTTTTCTCGTTCCCAAGAACTATCTGAAATCAAAGATGGGAAAAAAGAAAAAGAAGGGGCAAAAAAATTATTTGCAAATACTGTCAAAGCAAAAACGCTAAATAAATACTTTGCCTTTTCTCAGCTTGTGATCATTTAAAAGGAATTTTCCGGAGGGCCAGGCTAATATTAGCCCTGAAATGAAGTTTCCATTCCACTTGGGCTGTATTCTCACCAAAGCCACTGCCTGGTGACCTGATCTGTCTCAGAGCTGGCCGTTTACATGCAGATGGCCGTTTGCTGAAATAGTAGGAAGTAGGACGCACTTGTAGCAAGAGTAGTGACAACAAACCCACAATGGGATGTGTGTGCGTGTGTGTGTGTGTGTGTTCTGGCTGCTACTCCTAGTATTAAAACAATCCAGTCCCAACGAAGGCCTTAAGACAACAGTCAATTAATGTGATTTTAATTCTGGAGTTGGACATTCAATCAAATTAATTCTACATTCTCCTGTAGACCATACTGCAATCTATCCATACATTTATCCAGCTATCTTTAGTGCCCCTTTCACTCCATTCTAATCTGCCAGACAGTCTGGGGTCTTTTCAAACCATAATTCAGATTGCTTTATACAATATAAAGAACATAAAGCAGCATATAGCAGTTTTGCTTAATATTCAAAAGGTCTTCTGAGTGTTTATGTGCAATACTCATGATGGTGAAACAGAGGTAAATCTGAAAAGTTGCATTGCTGTATTATGTGTTACAAAGTTTTTTGGGCCAAAAGTCTCAAAATAGTTTCACGCTAACTACTGAAAGACCTGAAGTTGTACTGAAGTTGGACTGCAGTGGTGTTTTGAATGCTCTGTTTTCTGAACGCGCATGACAAAAAACTTAATGTAACACAAATTATCCACAAGTTATTTCAGAAGCCTCTACATCTCGAATGTGAATGATTCTTTATACACACATACACAGGTATATACATGTATGTACATATATATATATATATATGTGTGTGTGTGTGTGTGTGTGTGTGTGTGCATACATACATGTACTCTAGAACACATGCTCTGGTTCTGGGTCCTGTTCTTATTTATACAGTTTTTGGACAAACATATTTCATACTCAAAAGTTTCATGGTTTTAGACTGCTGCCCCCACATTGCCCAGCAGTGACACAGTAATTGCTTAAACAACTTCAGGACAATGCTCTCGTATGAGCTAATGACCATTTCCAAGCAAAGCTGGTCAGACTGATCCCTGCGGGAAAAGAGCAAGGGTCAATTATCAGGGGACACTTTAAATTACACGACTAAATAACTACTGAAGCGTGAAGAATCGGTGCAGAAATGAAGCGGGACCCGTGGTGGAGTAAAAACATGTTTGCTTCACATATCTCAGAGGCTCCCTGATTCCCGTTCACTATATTTAAAACACTCTGCTAAACCAGAGAAATCAGCTTATCCAATAGCACAGCGTTCTCAGCACGTTCTCTGAGGCCTGGAGTGTGACGATTCCTCCAGGTTCATATTCCAAACACGCTTTACTGTCAGTGCAGAGAATGTGGACAAAAGAAGTTTTAACGGTCCCTCAAATGTGTCCTGCACTGAGTTCTGTATGGTGCTGTTGAGCACACTTCGCTAAGAGCATCGTGACATCATGGGCTTAGGGTAAGGGCAGATACACTGACATAGTGTTTGCTAGCCACGTAAGCTTCATAGCTCCAGTGCTTAAGTGAGAAAGTAAAATTTGAAATCCTTGCTGTAAGTGAAAAACTGTACGAATAAGATTTTTTGATGAATTACTGCTTTAACCAGCGATTACAAAGATAGAGGACTAGGAATTTGATTAAAGGTTTGGATTTGAAGACCTTGGTGCCATTTTCTTTCCCTTCAAAATGAACAAAATTCATCCATCCTTTATCTCAGTTGCTTATCTTAACAAGAGCTGCAGGAGGTGCTGGTCATAGGGCAAAAGGTGGAGAAACACCCTGGACAGGTTGCCAGTCCACTGCAGGGCACTCACACCTAGAGGTCCCCAATTTGCCTGATGTACACATTTTTGGACTGTGGGAGGAAACTGGAGTGCCTGGTGGAAACCCCACACACAACTGGAAAGAATATGTAAACCCCACATAGAAAGGACCCTCAGCCACCCCAGCCAGGAATCAAACATAGAACCTTTATGCTGTGAGTCAACAGCACTACTGTGACATGCTATCATACTACCCTTTCTTAAAAAGGGTAAAAAGTACCTTCTAATTAATTTATTAACAGAAATGCCGTTAAAATAGGAGTTTCAATAGAGTGCAAGAACCGCAAAAAAGAAAGAGAAAGAGTGAAAGAGAAAGTGAAAGTGTTTTATCGGGAAATAATCCGAAAACAAACTGAGGGTTGATAGAAAATTCTAGAAAGAGGTCAAAAGGGGGCAAAATGCATCCAAATGATCAGCAAAGCCATAGACAAACTAACACAATAAGTAACAGGTTTGAGGATCATTTTAATCTACAGCACAGTAAGATCCAATCATTTATTCCAGTTCTATTTAAAATAATAAAATAAATAAATAAATAGGTTTTTACTGCAAGTCAACTGCCAGCATTCATCTCACTCGTTCCCAAAAGACACATCATAAGCAGAGAGGAACACTACACTGCAGCTGGAGTCATTTGTCTGATGTAACAGTTTCTCAAACACATTATATGGTTCCATGTATAGATCCTTTTGAGTCCACTTTGCTAAAACCATCATGACATTACTGCCAGGTGGTCATTTATAGTAAAGTATATGTATAAGATACTGTACAAGAACGGTACGCAGTGTGGAACAGAATCCAAACTTGGGGGACAAAGGCAATAAGAAAAAAAAGCTTTATGTTTATAGTATTTAGTCAATTCCATTTCTTAATAACCATTCACTTAAAAAAAAAAATCAAAACAACATTTCCATTTCCATTGCTCCTGGCTACACTAAAGCACTAAAGCTGCATGGTAAGACCCTTACAGCTGGTTCAGAATGCAGCAGCTCGGCTGGTTTTTAACCAACCCAAAAGATCATGTCACCCCACTGCTGTTTGACCTACAGTGGCTACCCATGGCTGCCTGAATTAAGTTCAAGTCACTAACTCTTGTCTACAGAGTGACGTCTGGGTCAGCACCCAGCTACCTTAATCCCATCATTCAGCCTTATGTTCTAACTCCCTCCACTTCTCCAAGGAACATCGTCTAGCTCTGCCATCCCTACACACAAGGCAAACCCAGTCCAGGCTCTACTCTTTTGTGGTTCCCCGCAAGTGGAATGAACTACCTAAGCTGACAAGAGCAGTAGAATCCCTCTCTAGCTTCAAAAATCTCCTGAGGACTCATCTGTTCAGGGAGGATGTATCTTATCTATCTTTTTACACTTACGTAAAGATTTTTAGCAATTAGTTTTCTCCTCTAGTTCTCACACTGTCCTGAAACTTGAGTGTTTCCTCGTGTTGTAAGTCGTTTTGGATAAAAGCGTCGGCCAAATGAATGTAATGTAATGTAATGTAATAAAACTCCTGATGTGAAGTTATTGAGCTGAGGTTGATTCCAGAGACAGTCTGCAACTCTGTAGTGTGAAATGCAACAGAGATGGGTTTTTTGTGCTACGCACTGCAGCACTTGGCAGCTTCACTCTATGAGTATGTGTGGTCTTCTGACTGGTCTACTGATTGGCTAAGCCACTGATTCTCCTAGATGCTTCCATTGCACAATTCTAGTACTTACGGTTGTCTGGGGCAGATCTAACAGGGCAGAAACTCAATGGCAAACCTTCTGGCGTCATATGACACCACCATGCTCTTCAGTACAGCCCTTTCTACTGCCAGTTTGTCTTTTAAGATTGCATGGTTTGACTTCATACAGCTGTTAGCAATGTGTTTTGGCTAAAACCCCTGAACTAAATAATCAAGAATGGCATCCACATAATTTGGGTCATATTACATCATTTAAATGTAACATTTATCTAACAATGAATTCCATTTTATGTTAGCAAGCAATTGTGGTGAATGTTCTGGCCTCAGGAAGTACAGTACTTTATTCTAGCCTGATTGGTTACAAGTGGTCAGCTTTAATGCAAGCTTAATAATTACTCTGGTTGTTCCATGGTGAGCACTGTTAGATGCATGACCATTAGCTCTGTATACAGTTGTTACACAGCCTGACTTCACTGTAATCGAAGGGAAGGACAGGGACAAGAAAGACACTGAGGCCTAATGGGAAATGTAGTGTCTGTAGTGAATCTGCACAGTCATAATATGTGCATTATGTCAATCAAGGTTAAAACTGGAAACTGGAAACCCCTTCCTTATATTACTGGGGCACGTGCTGAAACAAATTGAGCCTGGAGCTGAAATGTCAAGGCGATTAAAATCTTCCACAAACACAGCACACAACACGCTGTGTTTATTCATAGCTCTTGGGTTGCTATAATTACATGTGCATCTTTCTTGAGAGCAATAAAGGGGTAGTTGGGGCCACCCCTCTTGGCCTCTAGGACATTAATAGACAGTCAGCAGCCTTAAAGAGATAGGGCAATGGGCGAACGAGATTTTCCATGATGCTTGCCTCAAACACTTTCTCTAAACCTCACCCGTATCAGTGTTTAAATACTCTGATTAATATGAATGGTTCTCAGAACAATGCCATTACTTTCGGAAATACACCTCCACTGATGCGTACTGTTACGGCTTAACCAGAAACACTGTTAAAATATTCTGACATGAAAAACAAGAGACTTTTCAAGTCCTCTAGTCTCTAACCAAACCCCTGGTCTACAAAGCTGTTGTCCTCTCCAGCCTTTCGTATGAAGATGAAACAAGGACCAAAAAAGCACTGGAAGCACTGTAAAAATACCATCAAAGATCCCAGTGGAGAATTTAACAGATCAGCTGGAAGGACACAAACTATTCTCTGTGTTATACATGAGGAGGCCAATGTGAACAGCATAACCATCACAATAACACAGTTTTGTCATCCGGATGCTCGGTACATGCATCCTAAAACAAAGCCCGAGTGGCCAGTCGGAAGAACGTCAGCGGGTGGAAAGAGCTACAAAGATATCTTCAAAACCAGTCAGATCATTTCACATAAATTCCCAGCTGAGAAGAAATCACCCCAAATGAAACATCTAAAGGAAATCCATCCAACAGGCACCGCATTTCATGAACAGGACCTTCAGAGAAGAGGCAGCAGCTTTGGCAGGACAAGAAAACAAAGCCAAACCACCAACCACAGCTTTCATCTTTATGTCTTAAGAATATGTGGATAGCAGATTGTCCCATTAAACCATGTGCAGAACTATCAATAAGACAGTAAGTGCTATTATGGCTTACACTGTCTGTATTTTTTTGGGGGGGAACTACAGAGAAAGACACTTAAAACATGTAAACATGGATCCATCATGTTTCAAGCCAAGCACTGGATTCTGCCCAATAGCAAGAACATTTAAATTTAAATTTGTGGCATTACCAATGGAGTGGAGTAGAGTGACCAATCACAGCAGAGCTGGATTGAACTTAATGAACTTAATGAAGGGAAATCTTAATGCCTCAGCAGACCAAGACATTTTGGACAGCGCCATGCTTCCAACTTTGTGGACCCAGTTTGGGGAAGAACCTTTTCTATTCCAGCATGACTGTGTCCCAATGCACACAACGAGCTCCATAAAGACATGGCTGGATGCTCCAAAATCTTGTGGAAAGCCTTCCAAGAAGAGTGGAAGTTGTTATTGCTGCAAAGGAGGACCAATTCCATATTAGAGTCCATGGATTTGAATGCAATGTCGTTAAAGTCCCTGTTGGTGTAATGGTCAGGTGTCCCAATACTTTTGTCCATATAGTGTATGTTTACACATTAAAGTAATCCGATGTATTAAATGTTACTGAAGTAGTACAGTAACACAGCGCTAAAGTATTAACTGAGCTCTGAGGACAGAAGGTGATTCAGCAAACAAACCAGATACGAGAGTTTACGGAGCCATTACATAATCTCGTCACCTCAGAATCATCATATCCTGCCTTTGCCCAAAAAAATCAATAGAGCTCTTAGGAAATGAAGCACTGCATTTCCAGTCGGGGTTGCATTTGATTGAATCAGTATGGTCACGGATATGTTTGCACTGTATTGATTGTGTGTGTGTGTGTGTGTGTTTATGTGGGTGTGAGGCAGAAATAACACTGGGGACGTGAGACATCACCTCAGCCCTGAGAAACGTCTCCTTTCTCTCTCTCGTCCCTTCTGAGACTCCCCGCTTGCTCTTTTCCACCATTCCCAGCTTTATTTCTGGAATGCAGTTTGTCATATTTTTCCATAGCGTAATTCCCACTATAAATAGGCGGCGTAAGACTGCGGGGGCCACTGTCTGAGACGGACATCGATTAACCCTCTCAGTAAATATTTTTGCCTTGACAAATACTGAGATGTCCACGAAGGGATGATGGGAAACCATTGAGTAAGCCACCGAGTTCTGTTGTGAGAAGCCTCGGATTGTTTTGTAGGACGGAACTGATATTTATATCAAAATATTTGAGGCAAATATGCCTGCCCATGACCACTGATGTGGCCCAACAAACTATTTACTCACAAATGTCTGAAAATTTTAGGCCATTAGGTCACCGATTCTGTGAAATGAAGGAATAAAATGACTGTGTGCCAGTGTTACATAAGCAATGTGAACATTTCATGACGAATAATTCTGCATTTACATGGTAACTTCATATACAAAAACAATATTTAGTTACTTCTAATTTTCTTTATTCTTATGGCAGTTTTATTATAATACAATACTATAAATAATTTGTAGGTCTACAATAACTGCTTGTAGTCCATAGTACTATGCAAAGATCTTGAGCATTTCTTTATATTTTGCTTTGAATCACCTTGTTGGTACAAAAATACTATTTTCCGCCTGTCAAACTGTCGTATCTTTGTCATATTGAGTAGATTAAATGAAAGAAATGGGAACAAATGTTTTACTGTGACAGGCTGCAAAGTGTCTAAAGACACAAGGAGCCTAGATAAAGGAGTT
>JBBPCX010000088.1:23451613-23468240 GCA_037974365.1 Hydrocynus forskahlii | reverse complement strand
AAACTGGTCAGGTTCAGGGACTGGACTGGAAATGAGAGAACTTTGAAAGTCCTTCAGGAAGCCTGGAGAACTGCTCCACGAGAACACATTAAAATACAAGAAAGTCTGGATCTTTGGCAGCAAAATGTGAAGAAACACACACACACACACACACAGAGGGGAAATGGGTGACAAATTGAGCAAGTACAGGACAATGATGCAACAAGCTACATAAAGTACTGGGAAATAAAAAAGAACAGCATATGGTTTTGTTTTTCTAGCACAAAAAAAGAACATTTTCAAAAGAGACATCATGCCCTGCTATCATAGTAATAAGCTGAATTTTACCTCACTTTGTCATCAAGGTTTACCGAATGTATAACTTGTTTATAGCTTATGTGTCAGAACATTTGTAACCATCTGTGTACAGTACAAAATATATAAAAAATGAAATTGGGGCCCCTGTCAATTTAATGATTTTACAGCTTAATGATTCCACTTCATTAACCTTCACCTCAGGTATGGGGGGGGGCAAAGATCTTACTTTATCTTGTCACTTCAGTAGACTTTCCTCTTTAAACCAAATCTACTACTATACAGTTTTCACCCCCAACCTCCCCAACCATACAACAGCTTTTCTTGTGCAACATAGTATAAATGCATAGGCCGCTATTTTCAAATGTCAAAATATTACACACGGTTTTCTAAGGGAGTCAAGCAATCCAGATTTTGGAATGGACTGTGGTGGTATTGGGGATAACACTTAAAAGGATTCTAGACCAATTAAAGGTGTTTCCTAACATGCATCCTTGTCGAGAAGTATCTTTATTCAGATACACTATATGGGACACACCTGTTTTTCAGGGTTTGGGCTAGACCCCTTACTTCCAATGAAGGACAATCTTAATGCTTCAGCAGACCAAGACATTTCAGACAACACCATGCTTCCAACTTTGTGGACCCAGTTTGGGGAAGAACCTTTTCTGCTCCAGCATGACTGTGTCCCAGTGCACAAAGCGAGCTCCATAAAGACGTGGCTGGATGAGTTCAGTGTGGAAGAACTTGACTGGAGTCCTGACCTCAACCCCATCCAGCACCTTTGGGATGAACTGGAACGGAGATTGTGATCCAGACCTTCTCGTCCAACATCAGTGTCTGACCTCATAAGTGCTCTACAGAATGAATGGACACAAATTCCCACAGAGACTTCAAAATCTTGTGGAAAGACGTCCAAGAAGTGTCTCCATGTCCCACAGTTTATTCTTTGCCTATTGTCTGCTGTGATTCCTGCTCCTTATTCATCATCTGCTCCTTACATCAACTAGAACAGCTGAGGACAGACAGACAGAGAGAGGCACACACACACACACACACACACGCGCGCGCGCGCTACTATTGCCTTTTAATGCCTGGAAATCGGAACAAAATCAGCTGTTTTTAAAACAACCCATCCTGTTGTGTAAACACCAAGATTAGCTGAGATCAAAGAAGTAGTGCAAGATTAGCGCCTAGCCATGCTGTTGTGTTAGCAATGACACCAAGAATAAAAGACAGATTCTGCTGAAAACAGGTCCGATTCATCAAAGTTTTTTTTTTTTTTTGTCAGCACTAAACTCCAACCCAGCCCCCTCTCTGAATTCCAGCCAAGACATGCCCAAGCCAGCGTCGAGCCCAATCAGTCTCAGCATCCAAATATAGAGCAGAAAACCCACTGAATGCACTGAATGCAATTCCTTTTTATTATGCAATCATAATACATATTATAATGCATATAATGTAAATAAGCAAAACATGCATGCATGTTCCATAACACATGAACACACATAAAATGAATACAATAAATAAAATAAGAAGATTAAACCCCCCCCCCGCAATATTTTAAATACTTTGTTGACATCCTGTTTTGCCACCCCACATACCACATACTGAATTTATCATCGATTAGATTGGAAAGATTTTTCAATTCAAAGGAAGTTCCTCAGCTGTTCTACTAGAAACCCATTCATCATTAAACTGTAAAGCATTCTAGTCCCAAGCTTTTGTGGTCTACTAAATTAACTTATGATGCAATTAAAACATGAATTTGGAGGCAAATTCAGCCACCAACACTGTGTTTACAGTGCATTACAGCACATGATGGCTTCTGCACCTTCGAATAGATAACGTTTTGCCATTTAGACTGAATGTAGGTATACAGTTTGCATGATGCTGCTTGGTGTAAAAAGCGCCCATTACTCATTTTCTGTTACTTCATTGGTACATTAGCCTCATAATTCCAGTACAAAGTAAAAAGGAAATTTCACACACCAAACATGTTATGTCTGACTGATTACACTTGGGATACGGGTTGAAACTGTGACCAAAATAATGGAGAGTATTTCACAGAAGGCAGAGCAATTTGCTGCTGATGGAATATGTATCCGTTTTTTTTTTTTCACATTGTGTGAAAATTTCACGATGAATAGACTGAACTGAATGGTCCAAAAATCTTTTTGAACTAACTTCCATTATAATTTATGAATCCTGTAAAGTTACCAATTTGGGGATTTTTGGAGGGCAATAGCGGACTGTAAATGACACATTTTCTAATTCAAAGCAACAGTTCTAAGGTTTGACAGGTGTAACTGTTTAAAAGCAACATGTTTCTCTCAGAAACATGATTTCATGTTTCATGTTTCTCTCAGAATCTTGTGTTCCTGAGGGAAACATGGTGTCACCCACCGAAAAGAAAACTCAACAGAGATCTTAATATTTATACACTCCCTCTTAGACGGTGAGATCAAATACAAAAAGAAAGTTGATGTTATGTGGTAAGTGCAGATGTTCCTCCTCAACAAAAGACTCCAGTAATCTCACACGTGTCTCCTCTGGAGTTATAGCACAGATCTAAATAAAGTCACAAAGCTCAGATTCGCCAAAACAGTGACGCTTATGTTGATTTGCTCTCATTTCCCCTTCATGCCTTCTTTTTCTCACGTCGCCTTTTTCCTGATGGTTCTTCTTCTTAGAAATTCTAGTCCTTCTGGGAAGTGCTTATAGGTCCAAATGGGAAAACAAGAATTTTGTCTCTTAAATGATAAGATATAATGAAATGTGACAACAGACACAGACTAATACGGTCAAATTTTGAAGGAACACATTTTAACACAGCTTCGCTTGATAGCTCAGTGAAGAGACGTATGATCCAGATGTAAATATACCACAAACCAAACCACATTACTTCAAATTTCCCGAAGCGTGGATTAAACTATGGCCACTGGACAGGCAACATCTACAACAGCTACAACTCAGAATTATTACCATCGTGGCTCCAACCCCTGATCATTCCCAGAAGAAGAAGATGATCCCACAAGCTATAGGAAATCACTGGAAAAAATTTTTTAGAATTTTTTAGAATTTGCTAAAATCTTACAAAAGGAAATTGAGACACGTATCCAGCATGAGGAGCATAAGAAGTAATAAAGGCAATAATGTTATATAATATAATAACATCCTAATGTTACTGCATGTCTATGGGGGTTTCAATGTTCTGTAAGTGCATTCTCTTCCCATACTGGGACAGCTCTGCTTAAACACAGACATTTGGAGCATTTGTAACTTAATTCTTTACTTCGTGTGTTGCATAGTAAAGTCTGACTATTGCTGGAGGAGCCTGTTGGCCTGTTAGATGATGAAGGCTCAGCTGCTCAGCCTGGACCTCATTAAACAAAATCTCTTACTTTTATATGCACGCAGTCTACGACTACAAATATACGAGCATTTGTGAGATCCCACTGGAGTGGGGTTCACAGTGAGTAGTGTGCAATTGTAAGCCGATTAATCGGGAACGTAAGACTGAATCACTTTTAAATGGCCCAGAGACAGCACCTGCAAGTGCTCACGTGAAAAACAGTCGAAATTGAGTCATTCAAGTTTAGCCATGTCTTCAGTCGACTCTGCTTAAGTGTTTTATAGTCCCCCAGAACTGCCTGTTTGGCATGGCTGTCTTTCCTGTAGGAAGGGAGAGAGAGAGAGAGAGAGAGAGAGAGAGAGAGAGAGAGAGAGAGAGAGAGAGAGAGAGAGAGAGAGCAAGAGAGAGAGTGAGAGAGTGTGAGTGTGTGAGTGTGTGTGAGAGAGAGAGTGTGTGTGTGTGTGTGAGTGTGTGTGTGTGTGTGAGAGAGAGAGACAGTGAGTGAGAGAGAGTGAGAGAGAGAGTAAGAGAGAGAGAGAGAGAGAGAGAGAGAGAGTGAGAGAGAGAGTGAGAGAGAGAGAGTGAGAGAGAGAGAGTAAGAGAGAGAGAGAAAGAGAGCAAGAGAGAGAGTGAGAGAGAGAGTGAGAGAGAGAGAGAAAGAGAGCTTGCTTGACCGTAATCAATGATGCCAGCCCACAGCCAGCTTGAAAATAAAGGGTTCTGGTTGGACGGTTTCCATGCCAGAGCATTAGGCAGGGGTTTGTGTCGCTTGTAATTTACAACATTGAGGGAAACGGGCAAAAGGACAATGTGGGGTTGGGGGGAGGGGTGGTTGGCTGTGCGGTGTTGAAGGGGAGATGGCACTGAGGCTCTGGGGCTTGGGAATGCCAAAGGGGCAGTTTTTAAAACCCAAGTGGGTTCTTCTGCCCCTGAATGTGTTGTAAAGTGAGTGGGAGAAATAAGGAGTGTTTGGAGAGCTAATGCCTGGAAGAGAAGTGTCGTGCTGAAATTGCTCGATCGTTAATTATTGCAAAAATAGTAGAGGAAGGCAGTGGTAAGAGAGAGAGAGCACAGGTTGCGGTTACTCTTTCGAAGAATTTCAGTAAAAGTACAGTAAAGCTACTTCTTTCTCTCTGGTCTTTCTCTCTGTCAGGCCAGGCACTGATGTGTATATACAGTACTGTATATACTTGAAAGCTGTTTATTACTGGGCAGTAGTGTTAAGTGGTTTTGTGTGTGACAAAGCATTTCCAGTCCTCTTTCGTCATGGAAGCCCAGTATTACTTGAACCTGGGTTGGATTTTTTTACTTCAGCAGATACAACTGGGTGTGAAATCTGGAACCAAACCTGTGTTCAACTATATCAACTATATTTTACTGCTTCTTGTTTGTTTGCACTATATATACACATACACACACATACATATATATATATGTGTGTGTGTGTGTGTGTTTTTATATATATAAATTGTATTATCTTGTATACACACACATTTTATGCTTGTAAGTATCCAGACACTCTCCTAAAGCAGACATATAATGGTAAGCAACGCTCTGGAGCAGCCGAAGGTCACAATGCCCACAACCAACCGTCACCTAGAGGTGAACAAAGCCCCAATATTGATCTGTGGAGTAGTGGAACCTCTGGGATGAGTTGGACTGGAGTATGTAATACAGAACTAATCATACAACATCAGTACCCAACTTCACTAATGCTCTGTGAATGCAATCAAATCCTCACAGCAATGTTCCAACATAGCTAGCTAAGCCAGCTGCAACACTCTGCATTTTTGTGTCTCAGCAGATGAGATGGAGCAGAGTCTGGCTAACTTTTACTGTGGTGTTCTGAAATGCATGAAGCCTAAAATGTAGTATGCTAGACTGAAGTAAATGGATGGATGGATGGATGGATAGATAGATAGATAGAGAGAGAGAGACAGATAGATAGACAGATAGATAGATAGATGGGCAGATAGATAAATGGAATGATAGAGATAGACAGATAGACAGATAGATAGATAGATAGATAGACAGATAAATAGATAGATAGATAGATAGATAGATAGATAGATAGATAGATAGATAGATAGATAGATAGATAGGTGGGAGACAGAGAGACAGATAGATGGATAGATAGATACAAATTAAAATGTAATACAAAAAATCTGCAATTGAAAAACTGAAAACCCCTGCAGGGCCACAGCTCACAAGCCACAAACCATGACCTACTGAAAAGCATCTCAACTGCTTTTGTAAGTTTTAGCTAATTCTAAGCACATTCAGTCTCTCATCTTGTTGAAAATAGTATTTTTTCTGAAAATGTCAGATTTGTCTATTATACGTTTGTCTTTATTAATATATGGTTCATTTGATATAACAGTTTTGTTACGCTCTTTTTACTGGTGTGCTACAAAGAAGTGCTGAAACGCAAAGTGAGAACCGTGTTAACATTGTTCACGTTTTAGCTGAGTGGGAGTGAAGTTACAAGCGTATCAGTCACGTTTCACTGGGAAAAAATACACAGTAGACCCTCAAGCCCTGGCAGTCAGTTGCAGTCTGGGGCCGCCCAGCTTGTCCATCAGAGTAATATTTAGAGGGGATCACTCCTACCATACTTCTGTTTCCTCTCACGCCACCTGCACCACTTCATCAAGTTCTAACAGTGTCTGAGGGCTGCAATAAGAATATTCATTTTAGTTGTTAAATATAGCTCTTATCGATTATAAAGGGATAAGCCAAATAATAATCCACTAAAAACAGGCTTATTTAAGCATCTAAAATGGTCTTATTTGAAAAATATTTTGTCACTATTGGAACAAAACATTGTATTTCAAAAAAGCGATTTTACAAAAGAAAGAAAATGTTTCTAATGTTCAGCATAACTTGATGTAACACCGTGTTTTTTATTTTGGTCCATTTCTATCTGTCAGTTATCAAATATTGCTGTATAGACAAATACCTCATACCCTAAGACCTGCTGAGGTATAATGTGGTGGATATATTTTCCCTCAACATGACTATAAAATTGAAGTAAAATTCCACATCAGAACAATACATTTTTATACTTCTATACAAGTATACATGTATCCAAAACAAGTGGACAGAAGACATTCTTATAAGAACAATAAAGGCAGTGTTATAGAAACAAATGGTATAAATAACTGATCCATGACTGCTTTGTCCTGATTTTTTTAACCAAACATTGCAATTTTAATTGAACATATGCATTATGGTAATTCGACTGCATAAGAAAAAACTGGTATTTTGACCCAAAGTATATTTCATGACCAACATTAACTCATTACATTAAGAGTGAGTATAGATTTATGATACCACTAAAATATTTGCAGTGCTTTGCCATGAACACATCCACAATTCACTGCCGGGACCAAAAAGTGCCTGCAGTTGCAGAAACACCCATATACACTCATACACACATCAGTCTATATAGATAAGGATCAGATAGCTACATAAGGAACAGATAACTACATAAGGAACAGATAACTACATAAGGAACAGATAACTACATAAGGAACAGATAACTACATGGCTACGGGCGTGTATACTGACTTCTTATTATCTAAAGAGAAACTGCACAGAACATAAACCCTATATCTTGATTGTAAATCTGCAAAACCTATTTCATTTTATAAACTGCCATGCACACTCATGCTCAAATGACTAGCAGCAGAAAGCAAGGTCTGCTGAGAGGCTATACATAGTTAACGTAGCTTTAACAATAATTAGATATCTTGTAGGTGTGTCTTTATATTACAATATTTCTAATCATACAAGCACTGTATATAGTATTCTTGAGCACAGAGCACCATATTTTATAGTTTGTGATTTCCAAGTACATATTTCAAACATAATTATTGAATGATTTGTTTGAAATGGTCTTTCTGAAGTATGAAGCGTGATTGCGTTAGCATCTTAAGTTTCATTTCTATTATTATTATTATACTCTTAATCTTTTATGACCCATACAGGTTTTATAGGTTTTGGAGTGGTTCAAACATCAAAACATACGTTAATATCACCCTCGGTGTGCATGCATACAGCTAATCGATCAGATGAGCAGCGCAGAGAATTGATCGTTTAAAGAATCAACTTTTGTGGTCGAGTCCGTTCTGTAGTATACGGGGAGAGAGATAAGATGGTCAAGTTCCCCTTAATATGAATGTCAGAAAGAGAGTCAGTGACATCACGGAAGAGGAGGCCGGAAACAGACAAAAACCGAAAAAACACAGATTCGCGTACACACAGCATAGGGGTGGGGGTAGTAGTATAGTGGGTAAAACACTCGCCTGTGAACTTGATGACCACAAAGTCGTAAGTTCGAACCCCCCACCCCCCCACCATTGTGTCCTTGAGCAAGACACTTCAGTGTCTCCAGTGGGACTGTCCCTGTAACTAATGATTGTAAGTCGCTCTGGATAAGAGCGTCAGCCAAATACCCCCATTACAGCAAAATACACAGCAGACTCATAAACAGACTTTAAGACACTAAAGCCATTGTCACTCATAAAAAATTACACGTACCACTGTTTGTTGTGGTTTAATTAAAAATAATCAACCTGTGAATGCCACTATGCATTCAGCCGTCCTTACCCATTAATGACTTGGTAAGAGCCGGCGAATGCATCTAATTGTACATGAGTGAGCTTTGACATGAGCTTGGAAATGATCTGGCTGAGACCTGCAAGGATGGACACTGCAACAAATGTGGCACAAGGCCGAAAGGCACCGTCACGTCTTTAGGAGGATGCGAAGTGCTGGGATAGGGTAGCGATTTGCCAGAAAAGTCTGATTCATTTGTATATATGAAACAACATATTGGTAGAAATATTGTAACCAAACAAAGCTGAGGGCAGATCTTGGGGTATTTCTGATCTAAAAAGGTCTCGCTGCTGATTGAGCATTATATTGCAATAAAAACTATTTTCGGCTGCAGTTCCTCGTCCGATTGAGTTATTTTTTTCTGATGTACCTGCTCTCTCTCCACGACACTATGAAGTTATTGTGAACGTTAAATCTGGAAAAGCCGCCCTGATCTCGCTTAATTATTGCCTAATATTCCATTGTTGCTCATAATGCTTTAACTCTCGTAAAGCGTAAATGAGAAAATGAGTATCAAGTTCTGCACTTCAAACTAAGAGCTCTCTCTCTCCCACATTCAGTTTAAGAGATAAACAGGGCTAAGGCCATTTTCAAATCTGGTTATGCGCTATGAGCCTGCCAAATAACCAAATCTGAAAAGTAGAAGATTCCATGTGTTTGTTTATTAATTGTTTTTCTGACGGCTGCCAACTTCCACTGCGGCTTAATCATGCTGAATATGGGCAGCAGTCGACTGAACTGGAAAATTATCTGATTACATAATGATCCCCCCAACAAAATGCTCTAAAAGAACAACAAAATTATCCAAGATTCAGTTTGTAATTTGACCTGCACTCCTACTAACACCATTAGAGGGTAAGAAATACACACATCAAAATGAGACTGACTGGATACGAAGCATGAATAAAAGAAAAAAGAACAAGAAACAGATCCGAGAAAAAGAAAACGAAACAAGACAAGTAGTGCCAGATCAGACGGACTTTGTGAAGGGTTCCATTCGCACTTCTCAGTTGTTTTACTAATCGGTTTTAAGGCCATTTCATGTTGCACCAGAATTTGAGGAATGTAGGCCATTCAAAAAGCCAAGCCCTCAGTATAGGGCTGTGAACCTCAAATGCTTCTGAATGGAGCATAAAGCGAGAAGGGGAGAAACAAGCATTTTCACAAAACACACATGAAGGCCTCAATTCCCGGTAAAACTTCTTGCTCTGTCCATGAGCAAACAGGTCATGAAAAACTATGCATGTGTAAGAGAACAGCACAGAAAGTCTAATCTGTAGGCGTGGAGTCCTGCAGCGTTCAAAGGGGGGATCCCACACAAGGTACCGGCCGTGCTCTTGCCAACATGACGCCACATAATCCCTGCATAAGCAAGGGTTACCAGGCAAAAGCTCAAACAAAACTTCGCTTTTGCACTGTTCGAAAACACCACCAGAGAGCTAGCTGCATTACATGAGATGATTACTCGGTTACAGTGAAGGATAAGTGAGGTTCTGCTTTAACATGCCAAGGAAACTGGGCTCTTGAAACCGCACGTATGATCTAAACCCCTGAACTTTATGTCTACAATTGAGCTCCCACCCGTAGACTGGCTTTACATGGTGAAACCTTCTTGAAACTTTCAAAAACTCACAGGTTTCCAACCAAGAACCAGTCAAGTGAAAGGTTCATCGAGTAATCAAAAGTGGTTCTTCTGTGGCACCACTCCGAAGTGCCATTTTTTGGAACATTTATGGTTAATTAAACCGCTTGATGTGAGACTTTCTGCAACTCTCTGAGACTCTGCAACAGCGGCCCCGACTTTGTGTTTCATAAAACAGCCAATCGAAAGGGTTGAAAATGTATCATGAGATCCTCACAATCTCCTTTCAGCCAACTGACTTCAATACAGTTGATTATTTAAGATTTGATAAGGGTTCCTTGATCAGTGCCATTGAAGAACAATTGGCTCTCCTAAAGCACCATCTTTGTAAGAGAGATGTGCATGTAAAAAACCTTTTAAAGCTATAAAGAACCATAATGTAAAATAATGTGGTGGTGGCTTAGTGGGTAGGAAACATGCCTCTGGACCATGAGGCCCTGGGTTTGAATCCTTTGAATCCAGACCAGCACTGGGTTCCTGAGCAAGACACTTAACCCCGAGTTGCTCCAGGGAGACTGTCCCTGTAGCTAAGGAAAGGAAGTCGCTTTGGATAAAAGCATCTGCTCACTGCTGTAAATGTAAATAATGTAGTGATTCTTTACCAATTTAAGCCACTTACAAAAGTGATTCCTCTAAAAACAATACATTGAAATGTTCTTTAGGGAACCATGGATAGTTCTTCCCTGGCATCATGCAAAGAAGCCTTTCTAGCAACCTTATATTTAAGGCTGTGCAGTTGGATGAAGAAGGAGACTGGAATGTTTTTAAAAGAATCAAGAGAAGGTCGTCAGATATAGGAATAATGCAGCCATAACTGGGTCGGCGAGGTAAAAGTGAGTTCTCTCACTTTAGCGGGTGAACTTGAAAGCGGGCTGTTGAATCTGAATTAAGCATAGATTGGCCTACATTAGGGCAAGGGGGATATGGTTTAATACGTGCAGGAACTCAGGCAGAGGCCTTTCCTCTTCACGTCCTTTACTTCAAATTCATACATAAGCACACATGGGACGTTCTCCAAAATGCAAAAAATGGTATTCGGTATAAGACACTGGGGCTGAAGCAGCATTGCTTGAACTCTTTTTCTAAATATTCTTCTCCGCTTAAACTCACTCTGTGTTCCTCACTTGCTACCGCACAAGCTGCAATGGGTTAAGTCACAGTGTACACTTAATACCCTTAATAAGCCTTGAGATTAATAATTCAGGGTTAAACTTGTTTCTCTTGTAGCGTATCATTTAGCATTAGTTACTCTTTCAATTTTGGTTCTTTAAGGGAACAGTCGACATGCAAACCAATTGAATGCATAAACGGTTCTTTCGCCGGTGTCCTGCTATCTATAGTTCTTTCACAAAAATGGTTCTCTACAGCACCAAATGGGTTCCAGTACAACTCTAACAGAGTTCCAGTATTGTTAGTAAGTCAAATAACTTGCTGCCCTTTGTTGCTAAGACTGTACTATAATTTAGGGCAACTAGTGGCCTGGTGGTTAGAGAGTTGCCCCTGCAGTCGGAAGGGCATGGGTTCCAAACTGCCAGTGACACCACTGAGGTACCCTTGAACAATTATTGGCAGCCCATTGCTGCACTCAGATGAATGGGTTAAATACAATACAGCACATCAAAAACACTTTCAATTTGCCAAAAAGTTTTTTGGCAGCAAGTTTGGAAGAAAATACCACTACCCTCAATAAGATACACACAGTTGAGAATACTACAACGTTTGGATGCTCTCAAGTGCTAAAACTGGCCAAGAAATTTCCACCTTTGGCGCGCATTAGCTCTCACTTCAGCTCTCATGCCATGCAATGCAAGGGAATCTCAGAGCAGGGTTTCTCCTAGCTGATCAATACTGTTTTGGTGAATGGACGAAACTTTTGCAAATCCAGCAAAATCCTGTAACACACAATGTTGGACAAAAACGACATGTTTAAATGTTCAGTAAATAGAACATATTTCCACAACTCCCTCAACCAAAAATGCATGTTAAACGATTTAAATGATGTCGCCAGTAGCCGATTTCTACAGTAATCAAGCCACCCCTGAACTAAGGCTTGTGCGGCTGCTAGGCCCTGGAAACCCAATCCAAAATCTCCCCATGAAGAGTGTAATGAGCTTGTGTGACCAACCGCCTTACGTCTGAGCTGCTGTCTCTCGTTTCCACTTCTCAAAAAATCACTTACGTCTGACAGCAGCTCTGAGAGGAGTCTGACGAACCAACTTGTTCGGAAGAAGTAACAACGGTTCTCTTTTTATGTGTATTAACCCTGGGAGAACATTTCTAATTTATTTCTATTTCTTTTATAAAATCTTCATTTATAAGACTTTTTTTTATAAAGATATTGTTTTTTTGAGTGTGCCATTACCTATCTAGGTCATTTCATTTCTGCAGTAGCTATGTGAGTCTGTACGTCCACATGCCAAACTGCCACTACTGCTTTTTACTAAACTAAGGAGAGTTCTAACTATTCTAGTCCAAATACACATCCTCAAGATTTGTCAGGCTTTGTAGAAAGGTTTACTGACCACTGTTGGATATTTAAGAGTTAAACTACACTTCATGCTATTGAAGTATCTAAGTCACTCATTCGATCTTCTCCAGAGAGCATTAGCAGGAAAAAGGGAATGAGGTCCATCAGAAATGTGAGATCCCACAGGCCTATAAAAAGGTCACTATGGCAGCTACAGGTGTGAAGCATTATTTAATATTCACAAGATCAACCCTTAGTTTTCTTTGACCATTTGACCAAATACGATGCAAACATTTGAACCTACGGATGTTTACAGACAACTCGCTGGAAAATTATTTTATTGCCATCTGGATGTGAGAATTTTATTGCAGAGGATAAACAATTAAAATAAAATAAAAATAAGTAGTATATAATGCATTATGTCCCCCTGATGAAGAGTTCCAATCCTGCAAGGGCCGCAGTTTTACCCAATATCCAATAATCCCTGCGACCAAAATTTCCAAGTGAAATGGTGGGAACTGAGAAAAAATGACAGCACAGTAGCATGAATCTTCCCTGCTGCTACTTTATCAGCTGGCATGAGGCCTTTGTACTGAGATTCACCATGAGGTGTCGTAAAGATGATATAAAAGATAAGTAATACCCTCAGTTTATGGTGGCTGTACATGAGACACTGCAGCAACTTCACAGTTTAGGGCTCTAACTTAATTGCAGAAAATCTTCACCCTCCAAGGCCAGCAGTTCATGATCATATCAGGGTTAAGAAGGCGAGTGTGTACGTACCAGGAATTGTGGACTAAAGATGCTGATCTGATGGGAACGAACAGTGAGAATTGTGCAAGACCAATCACAGAAAATAGCCAAGTCAACCTTTTGGGAAGAAGCATGGGTTGCTTTAGGGCAGTGCAGACAAAGAACAAGTTCACTATTCAGTTATACATTATATATCATAAGTGAGAAGTAAAGAATCCAGGAAAAAAAAATAATAGAACAGCTTATTGCTTATTGCTCCTAAAACATAATAAAATAAGGTAAAGCAATATATTATGAATAATTACCGCAAAAACGTAATGTCTGAAGCGTAGTTCCTCCACGTAAATAAGATGTTTGACCATCTATAGGTGTTAAAAAAATGTGTTAAAAATCTGTAGTTTCATGTCATGTGATCACACATCATTCATGTGTTTACTTGTGACCATGTGACTTTTTAGGGGATCTTTAACAGTAGACTATGGTCACCGAGCAACACAGTCAAAGGATATTCCATAAACAGCACAGTTTTGAACAACTGCAATTCAATTGTTGTGCACTAATGTGTCTAATAAGTGTCAAATGTATATATAAGTGTATTTTACCATGGCTTCAAATGTGGCTCATCCAGTCAGTTTTTTTACATTATGATCCTTTTTACCATAACTGAAGCACTTCTCTGAGGACCAGTTGTCAAGTAAAGACTAAAGTAATGACTGCAGCTAACCATTAACTCACAAATGTTCTGCTTTAGCACATCCAAAAAACAGAAAACAATACATTAAATAGCTTCTATATGTCAATATTACACCAATGGCCGATCTGTTCAGATTCTGAAGAAGTGTGTGAAGAAGGCCTACATCAAATTCTAAACAAAATTCTATATGTAACGCACAAGGCTACTACTGCCAATACTTAAACATATTAGAAACATTTTTGTAAAACTGTATCAAAGTAAAAGAACACTCATGGTTCTCAAGAGGAACACTCATTCATGTCCTATTGTTTAAACACATTTGCATTTGAGTGCATCATAATACACTGGTTGTATGGGCCCTCCAGATAGAAGGAATGTAATCTAGTTCTGTTTCAGCTTCCAACAGACAGGTGAGAGATTTCCAGAAAGCACAGAAAGTGCAGATTACCCAGTTCAAACTACTAAAATATCCGTCCAAAGAAACGACCGCCAAACTGTAAATACACTAGACAGTTACCCCATACTACACACTTCGCATGAGAGAAGTAATACCAAGGCTTGACTGAAGCCTTTGTAGTTCAGGTCTTGCTCTACTACTGAATCCCGCTGCTACACCTGTTATTAAATATCAAAGTATAATTATGCAAGACTCATTGTGCCAAATAGACATCACCACTAAAGTTTAATGGAAAACTTCATTCCAATCATATCATATAAAAAAATGTTTTTTCACTTGTTTTTTATATAAAAAAAATGTTATCATATAAAAAAAATGTTTTTTTCATGGTTTTTTTTGCAAAAATGCTCATTTTGTAGCATATAAATGTCTGAAAGTGTCTTTGTACATTTGTTTGTTTAATATGCTAAATGCATTAGTTTAGGTCACACAGTGTGCTATTCAGGCTTAAAAAAGGGATAACAATAACTATTACTAACTGTAACATTACTATAACTATTAATAACTATAACTTTATTAGCTATTAGCTATTATTCGTATTAGCTCTAATACGAATAGTTGTTTAATTAATTGTTAATGGTATAAATATTGTAATTTAATCTAAGACTTTAAACTTTGCTGGAAACAGGGGCAGAACAAATGTACCATAGAACATGTGGGCTGGGGGTCCAAAGAAAAAGCTTATCATTAAAGTTATTATATACCTGAATTTCTCCACAGGCCTGTGAGGCCCAAACACAAGCTAAGCAAGTGAATTTCACGTTACTTTTTTGTTGGGTTTTAGCTAAAAATGCATCACATCAAGTAATCAAGGGCTGGCGAGACATTAAGAACTTCTGAAAATTGCAGGCAAAACCATGTGAAAACTGTAGCATTCAAGCGTGTGCACACTGAATGAACGTATGAATTTCTATTCTGAGATCCTGAAGGTAGCATTTGACAAGGTAGCATTTGACCTCGCAACCAAAAGTAACTCTGAACTTGACCCCACTTGAGAGAATATCAGGGAGAAACTGATGAGCAAGCAAGGAGCATAAGTGAACTCTGAAAGGAACACGAGGCCAAAGGAGAAAGTGATGAGAGAGAGAGAGAGAGAAAGAGAGAGAGAGAAAGATAGAGCGAGAGAGAGACAGAGGAAGAGAGAGAGACAGCCTGACCCTCTGGAATGAACCTCTGAAGTTCATTAGCCAGTTTGAGTTGATAACAAATCGTCTCACCTGGCACTAACTCACACAAAGCAGCCTCCACAAATCACTGATAACAACACGGGAGGAAAATCAAATTACCACGAAAGGTCACTGGGTTCAGCATAAGACACCACCCCACAGAAGAGGGGTAAAGGGAGTTTAAAGCCCTCTAACCTTCAAGAAGGAGCCATGGCTATTGTTTCCGGGCTGCAGCTTGGAGCTGCTTAAAGAAGTGCACTGAGCTCTAGAACTAAAGAACTGAGGACGGCATATGCAAGTGATAAGTAAAAGATCATAGTTTCACTGGAAAAAAAAAAGATACAGAGACGAAGAAGTGCTTAATATTTAGTGGAGCCAAAAGACGTCCTTTTATACTGAAGTCTGAAAGAATTGTGAGCTTTCCGATTTTCATTTCAGCCTACGCCAAAAGCAAGTTTTATTTGAGGAGACACGTCTTGTGAACTACCAATAAAAATTGTCACAATCTGGACAAAGGGCTGCACAAAAATATACGTATTGCAATCATACTGCTACATATTGCGACAGTAATGGCTTAAAGGGTTAATCTCTTTTCTGTAATTAAAAACCCTGTTAAAACTGGCAGGTGAATCAGAGTCTTTAATGGTTAAAGGTTGAGCAAAGTAATTGGAGTAATTCCATAATTACCTCCATAAATCAAGACATCCAGTAACACGGACCTGGAGCCCTGATTGGTCATCTTGTCAGAAACATTACGAGAGGCCTATTTGTATATTGCAGCCTTCTGCCATATCAGTACTACAGAGACTGATACCATGATTACAGACGATATACAGTTCAGCCCTAAACCAAACCAACACACAATGTGTAAACAACTGAATAACTGAGTGTCTGGCACACGGCAGTCCAACCTAAAAGCAATAAGTTGATAAGACGGTCTTTGTGATTACAAAACAAAACAGACCTTACTTCATTGAAAATATCTGTGATTAAATGTTTGATTATTATTACAATACCTCTGAAATTATACGTTTATAGTACATAAAGTCCAATATACATTATTCTAGAATAAATATGACAATACCACTGAAACGAAACCTTTGTAAGATAAAGTCTAATTTACATTATTCCATATTAAATATCACCTTTGAAATGATGACTTAATGAGATATAATGTCT
>JBBPCX010000088.1:23427080-23444405 GCA_037974365.1 Hydrocynus forskahlii | reverse complement strand
ACTTCCATTCCCTAACTACAGGGGGCAGTCTCCCTGGAGCAACTTGGGGTTGAGGGTCTTGCTCAGGAACCCAGTGGAGGTCTGCTGAAGGTAGGATTCGAACCCATGACCTCTTGGTCCAGAGACAAGTATCCTACCCACTAGACCGCCACCACAGTCATCACCAATACAATATAGTGACGATGGATACATTTTTCAATACAGCAAAAATAAATAGTGGTTGAATATGTGATTCACATTAATATGATAATGTTTTCAGTTTAGAGCTCTCAATATAAATCGACAAAATTTAAAACAAAAATGTTATAGTGTACCAATACTATAGCTACAAGCCAATATGAAAGTCACAATACAAGTTTACGATACACAGTACTGCTATCCCTCGCTACTAGTGTTTACAAATGGTCTAAACGAAACGAAAATTGGAGTTGCAGAGTTTTGATAAGTACACACACACACCATCCTTCTTATTAAGCACAGGAAGTCCATGTGAAAGTTATCAATTTAGGTATGATTTAAGGTCCAGCCCAGGAGATTCAATGTTCAAATGCTCCTGTCTCCCTTTGCTACATTCATGCCCTGCCCTCCAGCAATTAGGCTCTAAGCTCGGTTGAGGCTGAGAAGTTACATGCGCTGCATATCATCCTGTCAGCGCAGGACGACACATGCTATCCTCATCTTCTTCATCTGTGCTTTCTATCTGGCTGGGGGGGTTAGTAATACTATAAGAAAACAACTGGCTTCAGCCCTGGCCTCTGCGAGCTTCTGACTAATGATGCGCCAACTTTCAGCTCCCTTTCTCCTCGGGGAGGACGGACACACTCGCTGCTTCTGGTTTCGCCATCAAGAAGATGAAGAAGATTGACAGCCCCCTCCAAGCCAGCAAAAACTCGGTTTTATGTTTTTTTCCTCATTGCTTGTGAATTACATGTCTAGTTTTATTATTTAGCACTAAGAAATACACCATATAATTTTGAGTGTATTTGATGCCTCAACATGTTTTGATTTCGCAGCCTATGTATGACCGTGTCCTTTACTCGTCTGACTTTATAGCAAGCCCTTTTACAATAACTGTACTCCATAACTCGGTAATAGTTATGGGCGTGTTGTGCTGTCAGATTATGATAAAGGTACAAACCGTTTTCTCGATGGCAGAGGCCTCGCTTCTCGGCATCCGATTAAGGAAGTCGTCGTAATGCTTCAGGCCGATTCTCAGAGTGTGGCTCAAAGTTGCCTTGGTGCGAATATCCTCCAATGTACGAAATCCCTTAAACCAGAGAAACAAGACATATTTTGTCAGGCGAAATTTTAAATGTGTACCCCGGGTTTAGTACACAGAATGAGATTCAAAGAACAAATCAAATGGCAAATGTTTAGCTCACCATGGTTCTGCACCCCACTACCTCACCGAACTACTTCGTTCTTATACTTCTTACCGATCTTTACATTCATCTGGTTCTGGCTTGCTTAATGTCCCCAAATTTTGACCGTCTTCAGTGGGTGGCAGATCTTTTAAGCATTGAAGCTCCCAAACTATGGAGCTCCCTCCAATGGAATTCTCACAATGCTTCCTGTCTTGTTTCCTTCAAAACCCAACTAAAAAAATGTATTTCAGTGTTATGCCTCTTCTTGATCTAGCTGTCCGTCTGTTGTTTCCTGCTGTTGTACTGTGTTTTAATTTGGACTGTATGTTTTTTTGTCTACTACTGTCTGTTAGATGCTGCTTGCTCTGTCTGAACTATTTCACAAAGCGATCTTAAGTTTGAGAAAGGCGCCACATAAATAAAAAATATTATTGTTTTTATTCAGTACATATTAATGTGAGGTACAGAGAAAAAAAAAAAACCCTCTTCAAAGTCAACATTTTTTTTCTGTCATCCAACAGCTGACCAGTAGCTCAAACCATTTTCATCCTGGCTCCCTATACGAAAGCTTTGCAGTTTTAGGCCCCTACTGTGCATTAGTGTTAACCATTCTGGTGTCAGCAGATAATTCTCATATAGTATATCCTTAACAACATGCTTAACATTAAAAACGGATTATACTTTTTCTGGTAATGCCAAGTATTACTGGAAGTCTATCCAAGTATCGGTATCTCACCTGTTGATACCAAAGCTGGGCAGTCTTTGCACCAGCGCCCCAGATGTTGGTAAACAGCTCCATGACGGATGCAGCTTCCCCGAACTGGTCCAACTTCCTCAGGTGCCCACTGTCCATGATCTCCTCGATCTTACTCGCCATGCTCTTTCCAATGCCTGGGATCTGACATGCTTCCTGTCAGCAGTAAGAGTAATAATAGCATTTCTTGTACATTTTTTTTTTTTTTTTGCGAAGAGCCCACAATCTCAACACTGACATCCCCAGCTGTTGAGATACAAAACATCCTGTTTACTCATATGATAACTACTTCCTCAGTGATCCTAGGTGCTTTGTCAGTCAATTAAGTGTCATCTACAGCACAGTTCATCTTTTTAAATAGCTTCTTAATAATTATGATGATGCTCTCGACTCTTGAATCATTTTAAACATTCATCCGCAATCACTTCAGTTTTATAAATGTCTAAAAACATTTTGTAAAGGGGCACATATATTGCATCTCACATGGTTAACCAATAACAAGAGTTAGTATATGTTTAATAAAGGGTTTGGTTCGGTGTCAGACTGACCTTATATGAAGTGACAGGCTTGTGGTAGCTCTTGAGGGCATTAACAGCTTTAGAGTAGCTCAGAGCTCTCCACTTGTCCCCTGTGTGGGTGTATGCTTTGGCTAACTGCTCCAGTTTGTCAGTAATGTCCTTGTTGTGGTTCTGACCCTTGGCTTCAGATGACTGGGCACAGACCCACTTCCCCGGTAAAGCAGGCTTTTCCGTCACATTCTGGGCTTCATCTGTAACAGCCAGGTTGGGCTTAACTCCGCTGACCAAAGCCTCCAAGTCATCCTGTGACACACCGTCTTCCTCCAGACGTTCGTCTTGAGTCTCTGGCACCTGTGAGACATGCCATATAAAAGAATGTGGATCGTAGTTATCCTGACATAAGATCAGATTGAGCTTTTTCCTGCTGATGACATGAACAGAAAGATAAAGCATTCACAGCATTTTCAGAACATTTCAAAATATACAATATGTATTTTTCCAAACTTTTGATCAGTTAGAAAAGAACAAGCAGTGCCAAAAAAAATCTCAGAGTACAAATGATTTTACACGCATGTTGTACTGCACTAAATCAAACAAACAGGATTATTTATGCTAAATGAAACATGCAGGTGGGCAGTGCTCTTTAAGTACTAACGACATCACGAAACGCTCAGAAAAACATATTGAGATGTAATTTATCACAATAAATTATTGCCCGCTTCTACAGCAAGAAATACCTCAGCCAAGATCAGCAAAATACTATAAACAGAAAACATTATTAGTATTAGAGAGAGAGAGAGAGAGAGAGAGAGAGAGAGAGAGAGAGAGAGGGAGAGAGGGAGAGAGAGTGTGAGTGAGTGAGTGAGTGAGTGAGAGAGAGGGAGAGAGAGAGAGAGACAGACATGTCAAAAATATTGGTGCCTATTCATCACAAATGTTATAACAGCAGTTTTTTTCAGTGGGAAAGGCATGTTATACTGGCTCTTTTGCTGACAGAGCCACTCACGTAAACATTGAAGTGAAACTTGTAGCTGCTGTTGGCAAGTAAGCAAAACTTTGTGGATCTGAATTAACAGGAAATATCCAAATGATAGTGAAGTAGTGATGCTAGACGACACTAACAATTACCTTTCAGGATGATAAAAACACAGCTTTGAAACAGGGAGGAGCACTATGGAAAACAATTGAATACTTTTATTATATACTGTCATTCGAGCAAAGTCATTCTTTTCCCATTGGTTCTTTTATTTATGTTATTGGACTTTTCCCCAATTTAAGCTATGTTTACTAGCTTCCACTCCCCTATTGCAAACACCTAATACCACCAACACTGGGAGGGTAAAAGCTAGCACATGCCTGCCCTGATGTAAAGCACCACAGGACGTTTTTGAATGACCAGTAATGCATCATCACTGGAGAGCTTAACACACTTGGAGGAAAATGCCAACCCCCAATTATGTCACGTAGCTAACAGATGCGCACCAGCTTGCTAGCACTGGGCTGAGTGACAGGCGGGAGAGGGTGGGCTATACTGTCCATCGAGAGAGAGAGACGAATGGCTGCGGCATCACCATGGATTGAATTTACTATCTCCCGATGAAGGCAATAATATCTAGAGATTTTGTGCTACTCGGGAGCCTGGGTTTTCTATCACGTTCAAAAGTGACTTCATACATACCCCTAAAATAGTTAAAATTCTTGTTAAACATTCAATTAAAAAAAAGTTATTAAATGGTAACGGATTTTAAGTTAATGATTTTGTTCAGGAATATATAAAGATGATTATGTTTTCAGTTTCCATTTCTTCTTCCCAGCAAAACACAGATCCTCAAACTCATTAGAAACCCTGCCTCAGGACTTGTTTGTGAACGAAACTAGGCACACAAACAAACAACTGATGGATTCTGCAGATAGAGATGATTTCCCCTCTTTACCGTCTCTGCAGGGTCATCTTCAGTGGTTTTGGGATCAGGTTGTAGTGTCGTTTCCTCAGGAACAGACGTGGTGCCCAGCATACTCTCTTTTGGCTCCTCTGCAGTGACATGCTGAGGACTAGAGACACAGCAGCCAACAGAGCATAAACAGATCATGGAAAAAATTCACATTAATTAACTCATGTATGTTCCAGTACCTTGTTATCAGCACTATGAACTGCAGCTATAATAGCGTAATGGAAAACGCACTCAGCACCTAGATTAGATATAAGTTCATATTTGTAATGTTCCGCAGCTCATAATACAGTCAGTAATAGGAAAAGTTGCAGCCCAACTCCAAACAAAAACACAAACTGATTCTTGTAGTACTAAAGCACTAGTTTTTACTTTTCTAGTCATAATTTGCACATAGGCCAGTTACTTAAGGTAAACCTGAAATTATTAGGCATTTTCTTTCCATAGTGTGTTTTTCCAAGTGAAAACAGTATGTGTGAGTGAGTGTCTAAACTAAGTGTTAGAGAGGTAAATCATGGTTCTGAAAAATGAATAGTTTTGCAGTTGATTATTGGTATAAATTAACTAACAAGTAATTCATTAACTGGCTAGACAACAGGTGAACAATTTATGCCAATTTTTTTTTTTTTTTTTTCAAAGCAAAAGTCACATTTACAGAGGGTTTTTTAAAATGTTTTTTAAATTAAACACGATAAGCTTTAGTACTTTTTGTAAGGGTAAAGTTCTCATTCTGAGCAAATCACTCACAGTGTGAACTGTCCTCAGCTAGGGATAGCATGAAGGGAAAGCTACAGTTTAGGTCATGTGCCTTAACAATCTACCTCAGGATTTTCTTCTTTACATCTGGTTGAAGGTAACGTTGGGCTTCAATGGAAAGCTAAGTCAGACTTGCAGAAGCAGTTTATTGTTTTAAGAAAATGCCTCCAGACTTGACTTTATTTTGCGCTTTCAGTCGTAGTTGTTTTTTATTTGCCCAAGCAATCATTGAAATGCACACCAAGAAATTTTACATTTGATGATATTGATTAATTGTTTCAGCACTATATTATTCTGCCCTGCCCACTTCCATAAGAAAGTCATTACATTCCGACGGGGTGAAGATTATGAATCACACTAAATAAATGAGCACATAGACTAACACAGTAAAATGGTCAATTTTTCAATTCAATTTAACATTAGGACTTTGCAACAATACAGGACCAACAGGCCCCAGTGATCAGCAAATACCTGTCAGATGGAAGAAGACTGTAGTCTTTGGTGCTGAGAAGCCTTTTCTCTGAGATACAAGCACTAAGCCAGCTGCATTTCACCAACTCCACAGCAGGAGGCAGCATTTCAGTCTTCAGCAGCCTCAAGGCCCGCTCCCGATCCACAGATTCATCCACAACAACATGGGTGCAGCTTGGACTGAAGGCAGCCTCCACCTGGCCCCCATTCTGAATGATCTGTTGGCGGAATATGTCACAGCGGGCTTGTCCTATGCCAGCAGGGACTATGTGGACGAAGATACACTGAAACACATTTCCTGAAAGAGAAAAGCACATGGTAACCAAAAAAAGTTAGGGAGGCACCTAACTTCTCTCCCAGTGCCAATTCCAAATTCAAGCCGATACCAAGTGATAACAGTGCTCTATTAAGACACTTATATCTCACAGCAGCAAATTACATAAACATAAATGTAAAATACAGGCTGACATGTCATAGTGGAGACAGCATTTTTAAGGACTGTGTGAACTGTTTAAAATGATGCTATATAGGTTTAGCAAACTGCACTGTTTCAGTTTTATAAAAGCCACAAAAGAAGAAACACTATCTAATGTGGATCTGTCAAGTCTGCCAGATCTGTTAAATATGTCAGTGCTAATCCTGTAAATCAGAGCAGTCAGTCCTGATGCTTTTGAACATGATAGCACGGCTACCTATCAAACACAAACGATATGGACATTGAGTCAGATTACCAGTCACTGTTTGAGTTGATGTCTTCTTAAGTGGAGGTGCCTCCGATCCTTCAGCTGGCCGGTGCCTTTTCACTTTTGGGAAAGCTTTCAGAATACCGTGAGCTTCCATTTCAGGGAGCCCCAGAGAGGGTGCTGGTCCTGCAGGGAACCATACAGAAACAGAACACAGACGGTTACACAACTTGACTTTTACACTGCTACTTAACATCAGACACTGTACACTAGGGACAGAAGCAGAGCAGACTAATATCAGCAGTTGTGATATACAAAAGTATTGGGACCTGCCATTTCCACCAGCTGGGAATTTAAAGACAATGCAGTCAAATACATAGACTTTAATATGGAGTTGGTCCCTCTTTGCAGCTATAACAGCTTCCATGCTTCTTGGAAGGTTTTCCACAAGATTTTGGAGTTTCTGTGGGAATTTGTATCCATTCATTCTGTAGAGCATTAATGAGGTCAGGCACTGAT
The DNA here is from genome assembly GCA_037974365.1 of Hydrocynus forskahlii. Classification (NCBI taxonomy): domain Eukaryota; kingdom Metazoa; phylum Chordata; class Actinopteri; order Characiformes; family Alestidae; genus Hydrocynus; species Hydrocynus forskahlii. The sequence goes on along the minus strand of JBBPCX010000088.1, from coordinate 23,437,391 downwards.
GTTGGACGAGAAGGCCTGGCTCGCAATCCCCGTTCCAGTTCTTCCCCCAGGTGTTGGATGGGGTTGAGGTCAGGGCTCTTTGTGGGCCAGTCAAGTTCTTCCACACGGAACTCATCCAGCCACGTCTTTATGGAGCTTGCTTTGTGCACTGGGGCACAGTCATGCTGGAATAGAAAAGGTTCTTCCCCAAAGTTGGAAGCATGTCGTTGTCCAAAATGTCATGGTATGCTGAAGCATTAAGACTGAAGTAAGGGGTCTAGTCCAAACCCTGAAAAACAGGTTTGTCCCAATACTTTTGTTCATATTGTGTATCAGTAAAGTTCTCTGCCTAAATATTTTAAAGCTGTCTCTTTACAAATGAGCAAGGCACCTAGCTTCGCACTACTATAGCTATTAATGATGATTTTAAAAGTGTCTATGTTTACAGACTAAAGCCTCGCACTCTACATGCTCTAATTTTTCCGTATTTATTCATTTCACACGCAAACAACTACAGAAACCATAAATAAAGGAAAAAAGACTCAACAACACGCCTCACCAAAACACAGCAGACCTTTAAACGGTCAACATCCGGGTCTCTTGGCGCTGTAGACCAATCAGATTCTCGAGTTGTGATTTAAAAAAACGAAACTAAAATAACAAACGAATTTTACTTGTTTTGCTTTTAATTTCTAATGAAGTACTATAGTATTCTGTTTTTATTTAGGAAAATACATTATAAAAATCGTTTGTAAATAGCCGTCCTCTCATTGGCCGTCGTCTTCGTTTCCATGGAAATCAGTGTTGCAGGAAGGTTCTCTGGTCAGTCAACATGGCTGTGCAAAGCTGGGCAGAAATCCTAAAATCTTCAACGAAAACAGCATTTATCTCGGGCAGTACGTGAGTTTTTTTTATTTAGTGTGCTGTAAAATAATCAAAAGTATCTGGTAACGTTATATGATTAGGTATGTACTGTGGTTTTTTGCCAGTAGAGGAGATAGAGCTCACACACAAACTCGACAACTCACACTGTCTGGCTTGTTTATTTATTTGCTCATAGTTGATATTTTGAGTAATCCGTCTTTACAGGAAAAAGGAAAGTGCACTACTTGCTTTCAGATGGCAGTGAGATGGCTGAAGAATACGACATGGCAACTGAGGAACTTATCTGTGAGTGCAGGGTCTTCCTTTATTTTTTCTAATGCATTTCCCCTGTGCTAGGCCTCTTACTTCCAGTTAAGGGTAATCTTAATGCCTCATATAGGGGCCAACTCTATATTAAAGTCTATGTATTTGAATGTAATATCATTAAAGTTCCTGTCGGTGTAATGGTCATGCGCCCCAGTACTTTTGCCCCTATAGTGTATGTTCTAATGTATATTCCTAAAGTATGTGTTAGTGCAGTCTGGTATTTGTATATATGTTTTAGGTATTTATTTATTTATTTAATTAATTACTTTTAATTACATGTACGTGTGTGTGTGCATGTGTGTGTATACATACACCTGAAGCATAACCTAACGTGTTTTCTGCATGTATGTATTGGTAATGTATTAACATATTTCTAAACATACTTCTAATTCTTTTCCTCATTTTCAGCTCGAAGGTTGCGTTCTAAAACCAAGCTTGGCGGACAAGGACAGTGGGAAGTTGAAGTTGGTGAAACAGACCCCAACACTGTGCCTTCCACAGAGGTGGAAATAAAAGAGAATAGTTCTAATGTAGGTTTGTGTTCTTCCTGTTCAGGACACTACTTTTAGACTTAAATTTCAGGTTTTAATGATGCTTTGTTTTAATGTCTACAGCCCATATTTATGCGTAAGGACACAAAGTCCAGTTTCCAGTGGAGGGTTCGCAACATCCCCTACCCGACTGACATCTATAGCATTTCAGTGGATCCTGCTGAACGATGCTGCATCATCCGCACCTCAAACAAAAAGTAACTCCTGCCTTTCATTTTGAGCTCATCTGAGGACTATTCAGTCTTCTCAGACCTAGATGAGATGTAGTTGCTGATCAAAAAAGTCTGAATGATGTTTATTTATTGATAGCTAGTTGAGTTCTAAGCTTAGGTGTAATCTACATTTGCTTTATCATTCTTTGATGATATGGTCTGAACTGTATTTCAAAACACATCATAATTAGTCAGATAAATCCTGAGGTCCACATATGATATGACCTATCAAATGAGTCGTAATTAATTTTATACACAATGGTTTACAGATTTTTATATCACATAGTTATTTTGTATAGTTTTTATTCTACTGGTTATGCTGCTTCTACTTTATTCTCTTTTTTGGTCCACTTTCCTGATGTAAGAATGTAAGTTTCCCACCCATAGGACTAATAGAGGGTTATCTTATGTCTTACTTTAAATTGCTATAGAATTAATTGACAAATGTAGGTAAATGTATTGTTTTTGTGACATAATAACAACAAATCAACTCAAAACAAATCAGTTCTTTTTCGAGCTTAGGTTTTTTCAATCTGTATGGACTGGAATTATGTCATTTGACATCAGACTCTTTCAAAAAAGGAGGAAAATTGGATTCCACAGCATGCAATTACAGAGCACTCCCTATGGATGGCACTGTTGCCCTAAGTGAAAGTTTTGCCATAAAACAACATTCTTCTTTATTCCTCTCCTGGTTTCACAGGTATTATAAGAAGTTCAGTATTCCAGACCTCGATCGTTGCCAGCTGCCTCTGGAGAGCACGGCCTTGAGCTTCAGCCACGCCAACAACACTTTAATCATCAGCGTAAGTTAAAGGCCCTCAGCTCCCATCTCTCTTAATTGCCCCCTGTTTGATCCCTGACCTATTTGTATATTGTTTTGTATTGTTTTTCCAGTTCTTCTTAAAATCTGTTGCTCTTTAGAGAAGTCTAATGTTAACTGTTCCAAATAAATTCCAAAAATTTATGCATCAAACGGAGCAGATGTGGCCAAATTATATATTCAAACTGGTCTCCGATCTTCGCCTAATGGCAACCAATGCACAAATCCATCTTATTCTTAAATGAACCTGACTGGATCTGCTTTCACATTTTTGGTAGTATTGTTCACTGCTTTTATAAGCATTTCTTTCACCTCTGTTGTAGTATAAGAAGCCCAAAGAGATTTTAACCCTGGAACAGGAGCTGATGAGGGAATTGAAGAAACTGAAGGGGACAAATGAAGGAGACGTTGACTGTAAAACCCAGTGAACTGGCGAGAACCCTTGACTTGCTGGACTGCTATGTGCATCTGATCGTAACTGCTCTGTGAAGGTGTGGTGCAGTTTGCTATTTTGTAAAAAAAAAAAAAAGTCTGCATTTTGTATATGCAGGCAATTTGGCAGGATTGTTTTTTTTGTTTTTTTTGGTGTCGCCTTGGTACAAGGGCATTTAGAAGTAACATTTTGTCACCAGTTAAGTACAGCATGTGTATAATCTTGAGTTCTGTAACTTCGGCCTGTTGAACATTTCCTGCAATTGGGTTTTATGACCAAAAATACATTTAATAAATTTGGTTTATTAGTTAATGCATTGTAAAATATTTACCATATTCTGCTGTGTTTATTAAGCTGTATTAAAGAAAACATTTTGATGATGAGAATGACTGACTAAATAGCTAAAAAGCTAAATAGACTATGATAGCCAGTGATAACAGGTAGTGGTAAATAGACTACTGACAGATAAAGGATGTGACATGTTACCATTTTCTTTTGGGTTTCTCTGAGCTGTAAAAGCGAGGAAACATTTGTAAAACAACTCATTCAAAGCAATGAGTTGCTTTGAAAAAACTTGCTCCAGGTGCTCCACTGCAAGACATAAAGTTTGCCGGCACCTTCTCACGCAATACCACTCCACTTGATGTAGTAACTGCCTTTACTCTTCTATAAAAGCTTTACGCTACATGTGGGAAAATTGCTGTGAGGATTTAATTGCATGCAGCAACAAGAGCATCAGTGAGGTTGGATACTGATGTAAAGATGGATGAAGCCTGTAAATGGTTCACACCTAAATGCTTCTTGGCTTGATTGTATGGTTCCAGGGAAAATGGTTTTAAAACGAAAGAAATGGCATACAACATTTTCTTCATTATGCAAACATAATGAAAACATTGTATCTTATTTACATAAATAGTTCTTCAATGGCATTGGTCTTTGGTGTTTTTATTTCTAAGACTATGGGGAGCTTTATACCCCTCTGGCTGACAGCTGGCTTTGAGCTTGGTGATCTTAGGCTCATGTACTGCTGCTTTAAATTGTAGGACCATCAGTAGCTCATCAGTACACCACACAAACTTGTAGATGCTGAAAGCTGTAGATCTTAAGACATAAAAATGGCCTATTCTTTGTTGCATCACCTCTGCAGAGTCCCAAACTGCTTCTGGAAGCAACATCACTAAAACTGTGCATCAGGTGCTTTATGAAATGGGCTTTCCTGGCTGAGCAGTTGCACACAAGCCTAACGTCACTATGCACAATGCTAAGTGTCGGCTGTCGGGGTGTAAACCATGTCTCATCTGAACTCTGGAGCAGTTCAAATGTCTCCTTTAACATTAGTGTCTGATCTTTCACTGAATGGGTACAAAATGTGACCTGGTGGTTAAGGAGTTGCCCTTGGGATCGGAAGGTTGTGGGTTCAAATCCCAGGACTGCCAGTGGCACCACTAAGGTACCCTTGAGCAAGGTACTGTCCCCACACACTGCTCCCTGGGCACTGGGTCGCTGGCTGCCCACTGTTTCACTTGGTGAATGGGTTAAATGCCGAGAAAGAATTTCACACTGTTCACACAAAAATGGTCACTTTACAGTCCAAAATCTTGTGGAAAACCTTCCCAAAACAAGAGGGGGCTGTTACAGCTGCAAGGACGGGGGTACTTCCTATCAACGTGCATAGTTTTGGAGTGGAACAAACTTACATCGGTGTGATAGTAAGATGTCCACTTACTTTTGTGTCTGTTTTTAATAGTTACCGTTCTTGAAATAAATAATGTACTCATATAATGCAAAGGAGCAGAACCTCTCTGGGCACCAAACAACACCAGCTTTCAAACTCACAGATTTATTTATTAGAGAGGTCCCGAATGCTCGATTATTGGACCACAGGAATGCAAAACAGAATTTAAAGGATTATGATTTGAGTGATGATTTTGTCCATGAAAAGAATGGAAGCTGCTGTGCATCATTATCCCTATCATGTTGACAAGCAAGCGTGATCCAAACATCTGCACACATCATTGGAGCTTCCGAGAAACACAACAACTCCTGGCTCAGCCTTCCCCTTGTGCTCCTTCTGCCCAAAGATGGTACGCTCCAGTTCCCATCCATTTGTTGCTTCCAGAATCAACCAATTTCTGACATCCAGGGGAGACCCTCGGCTTGGCGTTTTGAAGACAGATTATCTTGAAATTTCTTACACGCCAACATTTGGATCAAGAAGGTCTTGGGGTTAACAGCTGCCTTGAGAGAAGTTCTTATAGATCCTCCAGCCCCTGTCCCGCACTGGAAGAATAGCCAAGAGCTTTCTCCTCTTACAATGTGGTGACAAGCAGTCTGGCCTGCTGGCTGCCTTTGACTGTCATCTCCAGCTTTGGGTGGATACGGAATGTTTATGGCCTCCATGCTGGCGTTAGCTTCCGATGGAGAAGAGCTTAGTTGTAAGGTCTTTTCTGCTTTTACAATTGTTTGCTGTGAATTGTTGTGTTCTGATCTCCTGGCATCCAGGGCCGGTTCTGAACATTTGGAGCCCCTCAAGCGAGATCCTACTTACGAGACTAGTAGGGCCCCCTGGTGGCTTGCCTACTGGATTAAAAAAATGGCCTTGCTAGCACTGGAAAGTTTGTAACAGTGAGATTACTTTTCAACCGAAGTAGTTTCATAGCGTTTGACTTGTGGAATTGCACAAATGACCAAAAAGTTTGTCTGAATGGAGCTATCCAGCACAGCTTTTGGCACCGGTCAGAGCGAAGCTGTGATTTACATTGCTCCGTCGTCCCTGCACTGCTTTTTTTTCGACAAATGCGGCTGTGGTGCGTGTAGAGATGGAGAGGTTCCAGGGTGGCTCGACGAATCAGAAGTCGTGGGAAAAGGCTAAAAAAAAAAGGTCCAGCAGGGTTGAAGGGGTCCACAATGTGATTTTTGCCCATTACCTCTTCTTCCTCTCTCTCTCTCTCTCTCTCTCTCTCTCCCTCCCTCCCTCTCCTTGGCCCCAGCGGTCATGGTTAGCTGCTTCGACAGAGACAGTGGCTCCCTCGCCCCTTTTCATCCTCCTGTGCCCCTCTTTTGCTGGACATTCCCCGTCTTTCAGAGCCTTTTACATCTTCTCGCCCCGCAACACCCCTAAAATTCTCTCTCTCCCTCGCTCTTTCTCTTTCCCTCCCCTGTGCAAGTGCACTTTCCTTTCGCCCCTCGATAGCTGCTGACCCCTCCTTGTGTCATTATTCGGGCCTTGCCATTGCATGACATGTTTCTTTTCTACTTCCTCCACAAAGGGGGCATTTGATCAGAGGGTTACGGTGCGCGCATCGCAGAAATGCGACTACACGGTGGTAACCTTTGTTCGGGGGCCGCGGTGCCGGGTTGACCTCATCGCTTTCCAAAGCGAAAGGCCCAAAGCTATTCAAAGGGCCAGTCTCACTTGCTGAGCACATTCAATCAGGCTTGGCCAGTCACAGATATTGGTTCGCAGTTATCTGGGGCTCACAGGCGTTTTTTTTTTTTTTTTTTTTTTTATTCGTTCAGAGTTGGGGCAGCCAAGACCGACAAAAAAAAAAAATAAAATAAAAGGCCTCACAAAACAACAGCTATACGGTCCTGGAGGTATACCACCCTTTGAATGGTCTTGAGCAGTTTTTTCTCAGGCCATCCTTGTTGTGTACTGAATAACACTCTCCTTCTTTCAGAAGCTGTGGTCCTAATTTGTCCAAGTGTGAGTGGCATCCCCAGAGCTTTTTAACTTTAACCTCTGTCTGCTGTCCTCTTGTTCTTAATGGTGCCCACACACATATACGGCACGTCACAAAGAGATGTGCGGAGGTTTTACGAGAAAGCCACCCAGAGCACATTGCCCAGCGAGCTCTGAGGGGGCCTTGACAAGCAGACACACACTCACACTTCGAAGGAAATTCAGCAGAGCTCAAGGAATTAAGTTAATCATTTATATTTGACACGTTTATGCAAGATGCGGCATTCACTATAAATGAAGCGCCCTGTCAGATCAGTACGCTTATAGAAATTTAATACATACTAAAATAAATATTTCCATCCGTATTTTTAAACAAATCTTCAGATAAAAATATATATACACAACACTGTGCAAAAGTCTTAGGCACATAAGATTTTTTTCACAAAGCAAAAATATTTTTTTCTCCTCCATTAGTGTGTCAGTTCCAAATATCACAGATTTTCTTATATGTCTTTTAAAACTTTGTGAAATGTGCCACTAAGACTAAACAGAGAATGTGGCAAACTAACACAAAACCAGACCTTAGAAAACTTTTTTTTGTCGGCTTATACACCAGTGTATGATAAACCAACTACGCCAAACAACTAAACAAATCAGGTGGAAATCAGCAACACAAACAGGTTTAACCACAATGCTAAAAATTTTACACCATGACAAGGGGGAGTACAGACACAAGGTTGTCATTCTGCTTCAGCAAGGTCTATCACAGATGTGATATCCTAGTTCTTGACACATCCTTCTGAAGATGTCAAGCACTGCCAAAAGCTCTGAGCGGGAGAAACTACTGGGACCCTGGTACACCCATCTACCTTTCTACCAATTCACCTATCTGGAGAAATCTGGTCAAGAGTGGTCGCAAGGGAAGACTTTCCTCAGACATGGAAACAAAGTGCACAAACCAACAAGACCTGGGATGCAGTATAATGGCATCAGGTGCTCTTGTACAGTTTTGAAATATTTGGCTCCAGAAGAAGGTAGCTTGTCATCAGAGGGTAAAGAATGCTTCAAGGATGAGTGTCTGCTGGGAACAGGAAAACATGGTGGTGGTTCCATGCTGGTTTGCTCGTTTCCATGCCTTGCTGCAAAGTTGGGGATTTGGTCAGAATTAGGGATCTCCTCAATGCGAGCATTGTCATGCTCTACCATCAGGAAGGGTTATGAGTGGTCCTAAATTTATTCTACAGCATGACAATGACCCCAGACGTACAGCCAGAGTCATTATAAAAGGGAACAAGGAATCCAGCAACAGATGGTGTGGCCCCCACAAAGCCCTGATCTCAACATCACTGCGTCAGTCTAGGGTTACATGACAGGACAGAAAAACTGTGGCAAGATCTACAAAATGCTCAGAAAACATCAAAGTACCTTTCAAAACTGTGCACAAGTAAATTTGGTGGTTTTGAAAGGGTGGTCATACCAAATACTCATTTAAGTATTGAGTTTTCTATGCCGTATGTTGTCAACATATACATTCAGAACTATTTATTTTGTTATTTTGAAAGCAATCTGAATTTACAGCAGTTTCTCACAGGTGCCTAAAAATTGTGCACAGTACTGTATATATTATATAGAATATCTATATATTCATTCAAATATATTGAGGCAATGCATCTTTATAGACTTCATATATGTATCTGAATATATGAAGTGAACCAGAGAGGTTGCTGGATAATATTGTGATATTTCAAAGGAATAGCTTGACCAAACATGCTAAAGTGAGAGTGGCTAACAGTGAATGGAAACTGGCAGTCACCAGTTAGCAACACACAGTTAGCATAATGCTACCGGTCTGTTTGCTTTCATTTATTGTTAGCAACTTCAGCTTTTTGATTGAAGCATTCCTTTGAAAATAGCTGCCATGTGTAAGTGTTGTGTTCCGTCGCTTTCCCAGAGATGCATTGTTCGTTATGACATAGTTAATCAGTTTAATGCTGCAGTCACTCCAGTCTTATTTCAAAACAGTCTTTACTTCTGACTGCTCGAAGCTGAATTGTAGCTACTCAAAAAAAAAACTTCCCCATGTCCATTGTTTTTTGTTTTTTTTTGGGGGGGGGAGGTTCCTCGGAAGTCTCTGGGGACGTCTCAGTCTCATAAATGTTTGTTTAAATTAGATATACTCAGTATAAAATGGCATTTCCGTTTCCGTTTGACTGTTTAGAGTACTGTTGTTCAGAAGGACAGAGTTTTTTTTATAGAAGTGTCTCCTGGCTTGTGTGTGTGTGTGTGTGTGTGGCCTCAGTTCACAGGGGCTCGATGACTGTGTTTAGTCCTCTTGTTGAGCTGATAGGGGATGACGTCGAAGGGCTTGCGCTCTGTTAGCAAGTGTCCCCGGGGCAGGCGCTTCATGAAGTGGGCCTCTCGCTGGTGCTGCCTGGTGCGCGTGGCCTTCCTGGGCCGGCCCTTGCGTGTGAAGGCCATGTACCAGCCTTTGTACTTGGCATTCTGAAGCGCTGTGTAGTTGTTCTCCAGGACGATCTCGGTGAAAATGCAGTCCCTGCCGTGACCCTTCCTCTGGAAAGAGGTCAGTGAAAATATTCAGAGGGCAAAGTTACAAATATGTTTTTTCACTGCACTGGGTTTTATTGGGGATAAGAAGCTGAGGTTTGATCTTGTTAAATATCCAAACTTCATACGAGAGCTGGAAGACTGCGGATGACTGGGATTAAACGCATGACAATTTTTCTGGAGTGCAACTGACTGATAATAAAATTCCACAAAGGGGGATACAAAAAAAAAATATATGTAAATTTCCCTCACCCGGCCAATCAGCTTTCCTTTCTTGTTCATGCAGATGTAGAAGCCTGTCTTGGCACCCCGGATGCGTATCCGACTTCCGAACGTGTCCGTCTCCACGACGAGTTTGGCTGGAAATCACAACCAATCACAAACAAATCAGGGTTTTGTTTCTGTATAAACAAGAAGTCCGTCATATCCTTAATACAGTGCTTAATACGTTTTTTAACAATGAATCTGAAAAATGCTGTATTTTGATGTCATTTGTATTGTTACTATATATTTTGTAGTTTTGTATTATATATAATAATAAGGTTTACAGAAATGTTAATTAAATTCACTGAATCTAAAGGAGGGCAGTTACAACATGAAGAGGGAGTGGAATTGAACCAAATTAGAATTTAGCACATAAGCAAAAGCCTATGAATTATTTTATTTAAGATAAGATAAGATAAGATAAGATAAACCTTTATTGGTCCCACAAGTGGGAAATTTGCATTGTTGTGGCAGAAAGTGGACAGAACAAAGGTCAGAGCAATAGAATAAAACAATAGAATAAAAGCTACACAGTACAACAGTAACGTATAAAAGAACACTACACAAATAATACTAAAATATAAATATATGGACATTTTTGTGTATTGAAA
>JBBPCX010000088.1:23396213-23413397 GCA_037974365.1 Hydrocynus forskahlii | reverse complement strand
GAGAGCTGGAAAAACAGGGAGAGATGGAGAGATGGAAAGGTGGCAAAGAGCTTGCGAGGATTGAATGCTTGTAAGAAAAAAGCTTGGTAGACTTAACCGTCCCTCACCCCGGCAACTTGTTTTGTTAGGGAAGGAGATGGCTGTGGTGGTTTGATTTGTCAAACAGGTGGTGGGAAATGGGGGGTGGGGGTTGGGTGGTCTTTTGAAATCTTCATAAGTTGAGCATGGGGGTGGTATGGAATTCGCTCTGGAGCAGGTCACTGCTACCTTGTCACTGCCTGCTATATCATCTTTCCTCCTCTGAGGAAAGAAGCCCAGCGACGGCCGAAGATGAAACAGGCAGCTCTTGAGTCTCATATTTTGAGTTTCAGATGCCAACATTTTTTCCCCCAGTTGTTTCACTGCTGAGAGACAGATATCGATTGACATGTAACCTGAAATCTCCTTCATAAACACAGCTGAAGAGTTTTACCTCGGCTTTTATGGGTCACACTTTCAAACTGTATGCAGACGCTCTTCAAGAAAAATGTTTCTAAACAGCCCTTGGCTTGAACACATGGCAGTAGAAAAAAATTGTTACAGAACATTGACATTACACTGAGGCTTTTTAAATGCTTATTGTTAGTAACATTTCTCATTTTAGCCCTTTAACCCCCCCCACCCCACACACACACACACACACACACACACAAACACACACACAGGTCCCTTAGTTGAACTATGCATTTTCTTCAATACTGTTCATGGGACGAATACATATGATACAAAACTAGAAGCAAACTGGATTTTCAATCAAACATTTATAGAAGTAGTATTATTGTGTTAAATGTTACTTTTTATTGTGGCAGGGGGGTCTTTACCTCTTTTCACCCATCATTGCTCGCTAGCAGCCGATCATGGAGGCATAACATTTCACGTACAAATATCCAATACCATCTGAGTTAATCCGATAACAGAGTTATGGTAAAAACATAACAATTGATTTCAATAATTAACAATATTTGAATACATTTTTTGAGGTTGTGGAGGCAGCAGAAAGGGGCAGCAGAACCATCAGCTGAGGACTAAGGAAACAAAAGTGCTCCATCTGTAAATCATCTTTATTTTTGAAAGTGTACAGTACTGTCTTAGGCTACCTAGGGACAATGATTCAAAACTACTTATCTGGGCAGTACAACTACACTGGAAAACGGATTAAAAATAGTTGTCATAATCTGAAAGATATTTTATCTAAGTTGTTAGAAGCGGTTATAAGTTACAAGTGGTTTTCAGAAAACCAACAAGTGCTCAACATATAAGGCCTGTTCAGCATAAGGAACATATTCCAGCCTGACGGAAAAGCATCCAAGGAGGCTCCTCATAAAACTGCATCAGAGAACGCCAAGAGTGTGTAAAGCTGTATCAAGACACAGGAAGGGAACACGTTTTGTTTCTCATTTCATAATTCCATGTAATGTTCATTTATATACTTTTGAGCTTTCACTGTTCTAAAATGTGGAATATAATTCTCTGAGAAGGTGTGTGTATAAATGTGAGTAGGTTTTACAAAAAACACTCTGAATCCCATTTCATGCCACATAACTAGTTTATCTCATGTAGCATGTAAACATCAGTTCTGAACTGTGTATTGCTATTGTGATGTCACAAAAAACAACCGTATGTTGTTTTTGTGATGTCACAAAAACCATTATGCATCTGTCTAGCTTATAGCACTTTTGCGCCATCATTCACACTGAAGTTATGAGCGTTGTATCCTGGAAATGAGCTGGGACTGTTTGTGGTAAAAACGTGAATAAAAGTGAGTGATGCGGGCGCTTTAATGATGTAATGGCACTGGATATGGACTACATATACTGAGCTGGGGCAGAGGTTTGGAAATGGTTAACACAATTTGCAATTTGCAATTTATTGTATTAATGTTCATTCTCATTTATTCTCATTATCCATTTATTCCCTGGCGGTCTACATGTTTGTATAGTGTTGTTTATTACTTGACCCATACAAATATGTCCACTATACACATATATGTTTTTTTTTTTTTAAACTGGCAACACTGAGCATGTTATAAATCCAAATATTTACCAGTACACTGACTGCACCGTTTCAGCTCATCTAAATTCAAATTTGAAATCATAAAAAATGATAAGGGTCGTTTTATCATACTGGCTCACATCAGGACCGTACTATCTCATAAACTGATCCAAATATGAAATGCAGATCAGAGGAGCTATGAAATATGTTCTCTGATTCACGGGCCCTTCCTGAAAAGTTACAACACAGATCAAGAGATGAGAGAGGTTGGGAGAGAGAGAGGGAGAGAGAGAGAGAGAGAGAGAGAGAGAGAGAGAGAGAGGACAGAGAGAGAGAGGAGCGAAACAAAGTGAGAAAGCAGAAAGGGAGTCGGCTGGGCAGCATTTCAGAGGAAAGTCATCGCTAAGAGGAGGGGACGAGAGAGAGAGAGAAAGAAAGAGAGAGGGAGAGAGAGAATGGAGTTGAGAGTGGTACTGTTTGCTTAGTCCCCATCAAAGCCAGTCCTAATTATTTTACCATGCGCAGGTTCAGCTAGTGCTGAGTGCTGTGGCTTCTGCCCCCACGGCTTTAACCCCATGCTGGCCTAAAACCTCAGGATCTTCCCAAGCGATTCCTCAAAAGCGTCCTCGTTAAAGGAGAGGTTTGGCCAGAAATCAAATTTACACACTTTTCACCCAAGCCTAAACGATCCGTCAAGGCATGTTTTGGGGTCTGAGGCTTGCTTTGCACTGGAGGCTCGGTGCAGGTACATGGAGGTCATGCAACTTTAGACCCTACCAAAAAAGATACACCTAAAAAACACACTCATCTCAAACGTACGTTTGATTACTTTTATAAACACCAGCATGTCATGCAGAGCCAGAAACCACCACCATATTCCTCTCAAAAAAGAAGCCAAACGTACTATAGTATAGACATCCCACTAGAAGATCTAACGAGAATAAAAACTGAATTTGTGTGAACTAATGATGTGTTTAAGCAGGTTAATGTTAAATCCAGTATGGGAAAGGTGAAGACTCAACATAGTTAGCTTGGTGCTAATTTAACACCACAATGCATAGACAGGTCAGCAGGAATTAGCATTGCTACAGTGGTCATTTCAGGTCTAAACTAATGAAAAGAGAAAACATGTTTTCCAGGTGGTTGACGTTATCTGTTGTGTCCTGCATCCACTTCTCACACTTACATTTGTGGCGTCATCATCAGGGGGCAGGAACATTTATTGATTTGCATATTGTAATGTCTTCTCGCCAGTACTGAGCAACATCATGTGCGCCCATAGAGCTGAACAAGCTTGAAGGAGACTGTGAGACGCTTTGGATAAAAGTGTCTGCCAGATGAATGCAATGTATTGTAATTTCAGTGAAACTGATGTCATTTATTATCACAAAGCAATATATTTGGATTTTTCTTGGAAAAATATTCTAATTCAAGAATATAATTGTCTTTTAAATTCTGATCTTCTCACAGTCTTATCTTTGTAGATGCATTGCTCCTCTGCGTTTATAAAAATAAAAATAATTACACGTGATGGACATGCGGATATCGACATGTCTTTTAAGTGACATTTGCTGCAGTTAGGTCCGTTCTTTCTAAATAAAGTAGTAAATAACTGTTGAGTTTTCATTTGTATTTTCCAGCTGGAACAGGCCTGTTTTAACATAATGACTACTGAGATTACTTGGGTCCTGACAGTAATGAGTAAAGTAATTCCATTTCAGTTTGAAAGAAGTCATTAGTCATTTGTAATAGATGTATTTTTTAGTTATTACCCAGCCAAAACCACATAAGCAAGTCTGTTTGACTTTCTGTGGTGTGAAACATAGCATTATTCAAATTGAGGGGGCTTAACTGTCCATTGGTTGTTAGCTTCATTAGCCTCGTAGCTCAAGTACAAAACTAAAGAAACATGGCCACATATCCAAGATACTAGACTAATGAATTGAAGAAATGTATCTTCAGGTTCTTTACATCTTTTTTTTTTGCTGTATTTAACATATTAGTGTCACATACACACACATTGGCACAAGCACACACAGTTACACACACATACAAAGGTATTCTAGTGGAAATTCCCCTTCAGTTGCTATTTCAAGCACCTTTTTTTGAAGGGAAGGACCCTACAAAGCTCCGAAAACCAAGTGCTACGTTTTATACGCCCACACTTACAATTGCGTCTGGACACTTTGCACATATGGACCCTGACCTCATGGATTTTAGCATCTTGATTAGCTAGCTAGCGTCCGCAGAACGTCCAGCTATCTCAGGGTGCACTGGTCTCTCCGCAGCTGTAAAAGTCACAGTAAAAAAATCAGCCATTGCATCATGGAAACAGGACTCCTCTCGTCTACAGCCGACCTGGGGAACCAATTAGGCCTCCGGCGGGTGGGTGGGTGCACGTGTGTGTGTGCGCGCGCGTGTGTGTGTGTGTGTGTGTACGGGTGAGAGGTTAAATAGGACTCTGACTTTTGCCGTGACCCTCGTCTGGGAGGGAGGCCGCCACGAGGCTGTTACAAGACCACCAACTCTTCGCAAGCTCGACCCCCCAGCACCACCTCCACCCCAGTTCCGCAGCGAGTAATAATTGCCGATGGGCCCAGATTAATCCCGAAGACAGACTAAACACAGTTTGAAATTAAACACCCTTGACAGTGCATTTTAGTCCAAGAATGGACTTGAACCATTTACACAAAACTGGCCCAATGACAGTCAGGGAATGATAATTATGTTAAGCAATCAAATCACATTATCCACAGCCACAGAATCACTCAATGTTGTAATGTGGTATATGATCATATATGCCACGTTTTTGTGATGTCACAAAAAACAGTATATTTACACAGATCAACTTATTCTGCTTAGAGCAGTTTAAAAGTTAAGGAGAGTTTCACGGAACAGCTAATTAGAATTTTGCATGTATGAGTCTTAAAGGCACGGTAATGAAAATAGTACTTTTAATTCTAAGGGATGATGTGTTGGTAAATAAACCTTCATAGGAGTTATAAGTGGAACATAGAGGAAAGAAAGTGAAAAAAAAAAACCAAGAAAAATATATATGCTGTTTCTACATTTAAATTTTTTAGATTTTCGATGGTTTGATAAAGAGTAAAGACATTTTTAAAAATATTATCAACAACATCTAAATGACAATTTTTTTTTTTGTGTGTTTTGCATATTGCACTGCATTAATATAAGAAAGGCGCTGATGATGCATGCGGTTGGCCAGAATTGAGGAAGATTTCCACAGTTCTCACAATAAAGCTAAATATCATCATGTCCTAAACCCCTTATGACAGAATGGATTAATTGTTCTTAATTTTCATTAAATAGCAATACACTGAAAACACTGCAGCTATCAATAGCTGAAGACTTGGTTGCATTCGATGCGATTAAACATGTCACATATGTGTATGAGATCATACTCATGATCCACCAATGGTGCATCAGATGACTCTTACTTTCAGTGTCTGATGACTTGGTTGTCAGAAAAACAGAGTCTCACATTAAACAGGTCAATTAGGTTGGTAATAGTATGTTTAATAACTTAATAATTTTTAATGTTTGGTTTTAAATTCTTTTTGGAAAGTTTTGCACTGTCCTTTCAGACATATTAGAATGTGAGACTCACAGGATTGGTGCATTCCAGAAGCATTTCTGTCCCTCTTCAGACATCCATCATCTCCATTATCTGTTCTCTCTCTCTCTCTCTCTCTCTCTCTCTCTCTCTCTTTCTCTCTCTCTCTTTCTCTCTCTCTCTCTCTCTGTCTCTCTTTCTCTCTCACACGCACATACACACACACACACACACACACACACATACAGATACACACGTACGCACTCATGCACACTCACAGCATCGCTCAACAGACTCAGTTCAGGACTGTCGATGTGTTAATCACTAAAGAATGTGTGCACTCATACACAAACACACATGTAGTGATACAGAGGTGGTCCTTTGTCTCTCCTTTTCTGTCTTATGAGTCCCCTCCAAGTCCTTTACACAGTTCTGGTTATGAAACATTCACTCAGTCTTGTACTGTACTGTAATATTGTCACTTTTGTCATTTTTGTCAAGTCAAATGTCCAGTGTGATTCTCATCTTACTGAAGACTGCTATGAATGTCCTAAACTAAGGATTAAATTATGTAGCATTATGAGTAACTGCTAAGTGGAAACTCTTTCGGTTTACTACTTGCCTCAGTATGAATTACACAACCAAATTAAAAGTTAAACAATTATGTATCAGGAATGGACGGCTTATATGTTTTACTGCCTAGCACATGAGCTATGCTGCATGTTTTATATTTATTTTCTACAATTAGTGAAATTCCAGCTAGCTTACTAAAGCCAACTTGCAGTTTTGCAATTTTGAAACGGAAAGCTCATTGTCAGAAAAGAAAACCCAAAACAGGCACAAAAGCAGCTACAGCTCTGAAAGAGAGTTTATACATTGCTTTGTTATTGCTTGTATTGCTTTGATCCTTTAAAAGTCTAGCATATAGCCAACATTGTATATTCATGCATCATTCTACACAAGTCAGGCAGTGTGGCAAATGAATGCACACGGCAGTTATAATTACAGTCCCATTGAAAATACAAGACTAGGCTGTCTGGCTGACAAAAAAAAACTCTTTGAATGAATGACTATGAATGAAACTCTATGAATGAATATGTCGACCCCCATGGTATCGTCAGCAGTTGGGGTGTCCCAAACAGAAAACCCTGACACGACCAGGGAAAAAGTATTTTAGAATTTAATATGACCCCCACCTCCTTGAACCCCCCCCCCACCCCCCAAAAAAACCCCGGACCCCACACATTTTGGCCTTTCCTTCATTTCCTTGCAGCCTTGTGTCCCTGCTACGAGCTTGAATAAAACAAACCCTCATATTAGCTGAAACAGGGGCTGACTTTGTGTTTGTTCTCTTCTTCTTGCTGGAGTTTCCTGTGCTTGAGATTTGGAGAGCAGATTTCTGGAGCCACTGGAAGCATAGGGCAGGTATTCCAAACATGCTCCTCCGTACAGTGGAGATAGCAGGGGGCCTGAGTTCTGTGGCATGCTGCTGGAGTGTTGAAAGCACCTGACTGGTGTGTGCCAGTGCTTTCTCTCGCACTTGCAGGCTTTGTTTTGGGGGGAGGTTGGGGGCAGTGGAAAGGATGGGGTGTGTGTGTGTGTGTGTGTGTGTGTGTATGTTTCTGAGGAGGTGGTTGATGTGTTTGATATGGAGCTCAGCGGACACTCGACAGGATCTGTCATTTGTGCTGTGTGTGTATATGTGTGTGTATGTGTGTATATGTTTGTGTGTATGTGTGTGCTAAGCATAACTTTGAGGGCTTTATCAATCAAACTCATGTACAAACGCACTTCTGGTTGTTTAGGAACACGGAAACCTCATTTTCACACCTGCACATTTTTAAGTTGATAATTTTGTAACACTAGTAGGGCTTATATCTCCATTTAGTCCCTTTATATATATATATAAAATATATATATCGTCGCTGTCTGGCGGAATCCTCGTAACTCCACTTTTCATCTTTTTTGTTTTTTTTCATAAATCGATACTATTGGTCAGTCTCGACGTGGGTCTGTAAAATTTAGAAATTAGTAACCAGTGAAAAGTGTTGAAACTAGTTATACCAATTTTGTTGACACAGTATTCATTTATTTAGAATATACATCTTTTTTTGAGTTTCCTGAAAAATAGCCGTTTTGGACATATGAGGTTTCCGCCCGACAGCGACGATATCGTATATGGTTTGGGTCGAAACTGGCATGGTTGGTAGCAGGTGCATGATGTGTGTATGCAGCCAAGGAGATAATAAAGCAGTTAGCAAACCGTAAAAAAAAAATGATTTTCTCAATACAGGTCAGTAAATAACACTGTGGTATTTTGAAACACTGTTCAACTCCAGTTACAGGACTTTCTAACAGTGACTTGTGTACATCAGTGAACACTGACAGCCAATCAGCTGTTCAGATTGCCTTAGCAACCAATCAGCACGCAGGAGCCATATGACCAACCAAAAGCTGTTTACTGTAGAAATGGGAAATTTCCTGTTTTCTCTTTTTAAATGTTCGTTTCTTTCTTCTACTATCTACAACACATTTTCCAGAAATGTAGCCCCATTGACCCACCTCCCCCCCCCCCCCCCCCCAGTTGTACGAGGGCGCCCTCTAGAGTTGTCGAGTCATTTTATCAACTAATGCAAAGCGTAGAAAGTGTCCAGGCTCCTTATAAACAGGGGCTAACATAATCTTTTTGCTATGGTATAGTGGTTCGGGGAGGGGGGGGGGTGTTGGTTGGGCGCACAGAGGTCTCGGCTGTGGTTCCGGAGATTATTGGTGCATAAAACCACACAGATACACAGATTCTGAAAAAAGGGGCAAGAATTAAATGCAAGAAAAATGTTGAGTAGGTATTTGTCCCACTATATAGATTCTCACTAGATGGTACATGGATAACTGATGTAGTACATGCTGATATCAACTAATGTATGAACATAATGAACTGCATGAACACACAGGGCAGCACAACAAAGCTGATATTCCCATCATTATTTCTTGGATTTTCTTTTAGTTTGTAGATGATGTATAGGGTCGTGTCAGTTTTATTTTTATGGGCTTGTTGGCTCTGTCAGGTGGGAGCTGGGAGAGAGAGAGACTTCTGTCTGACTCACCTTGAATGAAATTCATTTTTCTTAACAGTGACAGATGTTTTTGTGCTAAATCAGTCATCATGGCCTGGATGTTATATGTACCAGTCAAAAGACACATGGCAAGATGAATGTGACTCCAGAATCAGAGGGGTTCCATATTTTATAAAGTGAAGCTTTGGAGAATCACATGTAAATGTTGTGCCCCCTGCTGTTTGTTCTCCGGAATTAAAATAGGTGAACTGTGAAGAGCCATGCAAACCAGTGTGAGATGTAATATTGACTTTGGTGCATTACCTAAAAAACAGAACAACCAAAAAACAAAAAACAAAAAAAATCACAGTGTTGGCAGCAGCTAATATGAAGTCCTACCTATTCAAATGATCTCAAATCCACACTACTGTGCACAGTAAGTATTAATAAAAGTATAGGGTTCTAGTAATATCACATTCAAATGCTGAAATGTTAGATTTAATGTTTTAAAAAACTAGAGTTTAAAGTGAAAGTTCTGATGTCGAATGTCCTGCAGGGTCACTTATAGTACAGAGTTCAAAATTACAGTAGGAAAGCTATTATTATGTTTTTTTTTTTCATGCATGCATGATATTTTTCATGTTTTGTTTACTGACAAAAATGGCAATAAATTGATGCCAGGAACATTCGGAACAAATACGTCCACAGCTGCACTTGTCTTAATAAGGCAACAACTATTTTATGTATTTTGATTATATGTTTATTTTAGAAAAGTGGGGAAAAGTGTAGGAACCTACTTTTGAGTCCATCATATTTGGATATTCACCATATAACACCTGTTTTGGAGAATTCACAAACTGTATGTTTCAAATGAGAGTAATATGGACTTATAACCCAGTATTTAACAAGCAATTTGGATCCAGATAAGACTTTACACTGAAAAACGAGGACTGTACAATAAGACTTTGAACTTGAAATTGTTCTGTGGGAAGACTCTGTTCTTTCAGACACACCTCAGTCTTGACAGTACCTGGGTAAAAATGTACCCTGCATGGGTTCACATATATACACTGTGGAACTCGGGCATACAGTAAAAGTAAAATAGTCAGAATATACAGCATTAACACTTTAAAGGTATGACATGAAGGCACAATACAGCCTTAAGGCTCTGAATACAGAGGCTATCAGTGTAGCCATGGATATGCACTCCTCTGCAGAAAGGAGAAGAAACGGTCAAATGAAGCTCAACATCTTGCACTGAAATTATAAATAAGGCGTTATGAACGGGAAGGCAGGAAAATGTCCTTAGTGGAGGACTGGCCAGTATCAGCAAGGGCTCCTGTGTGCATGTGTGTGTGTGTGTGTGTGTGTGTGTGTGTGTGTGTGTGTGTGTGTGTGTGTATGAATACTGGATTCTACGCATATATAATCCTATGCATATATATATCAGTGTATGGGAATCATATATGTTTGTATATGCATAGGAATTATGTCCATCAAAGTAATCTGTACAGATTGTCCAGGGTTATGGAGCTGTTCATGAAATTAAAAAAACAAGAATTAAGAATTTGAATGGTCTGATTTTGCTTAGACTAGAAAATATGAACATAAAGATGTGAGCTTTTGAACAGAATTGACACATCTACCTATTTTACCAAATTTCTTACTGACCCGAGTGATGAAATGTGTAAGTTCATACTATAAAAACTGTCCCATTAAAGTTATACTTTAATGTTCCTTGGCAGAAGCTACTGAAGATATTCCTTGGATGCTGAACAGCATCTGCTTGGCCACGTGGTGTATTATTAGGAACAGAAATAAAATTAACTAAAAAAAACAGGTCTCTCGGTGACATGCCATAGAAAAACCATTTTATGTCCTAAAGAACCATTTTAGGAAACCTTTTAAAGGTATAAAGAATCTTCAGACAATGCAAACTTGAAAGTGTTCGTTCAAAAACCTCTACACGAGGTTCCTTAAATTTTAAAAAGGTTCTTTAAACTCAAACTTCAATCTCATTTACCAAACTGGTTCTTTAAGAACCATCAGTTGAAAGGTTCTTTAGAATAGCAAAAGCGGTTCTCCTCTGGCATTATGAAGAAACCCTTTCTGCCAGTCTTACTTGCATTATTCGAGTGTAATAATGATATTATAAATAAGTAACATTTAAATCTGCCAGGCTCAAAACAGTAACTGGAATTTTGTATAGGTTTCCCCCCCCCCATGTTACTTTGGATGAAATTTAGGAACAAGCTGGAATCGTTTTCAAGGGGTAGATGGCCAAAAATACACTTCCTGAGGTGAAAATGATGGCCCCCAAGAACTCAAATGCACATTTTACTAAAATATCAGTTTTTGCATGCCATGGTGGGCCACCTTTCAAGATGTTCCAGTGTAATATTCAAGTTTTTTAATAGACCCAATACCACAACAGCTCCCGGCCTTGGCTGTGGTTACATTCAGATGTAAAATAGACCGTCATCTGATAAACTCAGTTAAGAGTAATTTAGCATTAAACCCCTTATATGACATAATGTAACTGCCACTGCTCTTACAGTGACCAAGGAGCAGTTATATTCTGTAGCACCAAAGATATTACAAATTCAGACACTCTCACACATACACACATATTCACACACACATCTTTCCACTCTACATGAGTCCATCTGCTAATCCTCTTCGTCACTCCACGTGTATTTCTCCTCGAGGATCCCCTTATGCCCCTTCTTAGCCTCTACCGCTCCGTATCCGTTCATCTTCTTCAGACTCAGCTGGTCAGCGATGGTCAGCGGTTCGGTCTCGATTTCACAGTTGTTTCTGGAGGCAAACATCTGGCTGATCTCCACAAACGTTTTGTTCTTCGTCTCCGGGATGATGAAGTAGACGTAGGCTGCCACACCAATGCAGATGCCGAAGAACACGAGGTAGCAGAACGCACCCGCCGACATCTGGGGAGGTGAGGAATATTGAAGATACTTTCAGGCTCTTTTACACTTTAAAATTTTGAAAAGGTTCCTCACACCTTCACACATCACATTGTACAGGACTGTTTTTATTAAGAACCACCGATTAACCCTAAGAGTGTATTAGTAAAATCTGATTTCAACAAATATAATTAGTGTAGAACAGTCTAGAACCGGTGTATTGGGGGGGCGCTCTCCGGACCCCCTCCCTCTATGGGTTTTCCCCACCCACTTGTGGGCGGAGACTGTCCTGAAAGTTCTCCCAGGCTCAGAGGTTTTTGTTTTTTAGTTTGTGTTGTTTTTTAGCTTTAGTTTGTTTCTTAAACCTAAAATAAAAGACATTCGTTCATTTTTGTTCTTTAGGGTCATTTGTGTGTGATGCCATTTTTAAAACCCCAGTAGTGGTTTTTATTATCACATGTTTTTAAAATTACAATAACTTTGGTTCTATGTGACACAGGAACACCAAACAAAGCTCAACATGACGTCTGACACCTCAAGCACCAACACAAACTGGGGTTTTACTGTATTATGACAGTTTTCCATTTGTTGAGTTTCCGGCATGGATCTGTGCTGCTTGGGTTCGGGGAAGCAGAATTGGTTGTTCTATTCCACTTATACAAAGAACCTATTCTGACGCCCTTATTTTTAAGAGTTAATGCTAAATAACAAAATTAAAAAAAGAAAACGATGGGGCTTTTGATGCAACATTGAATTCTGTGGGCAGTGAAGAAAGTCCATTTTAAAGATGTTTCCTCACTGACCAACAATCCAACACAGAAATGGAAGAGATATAAACATATTTGGAATAGATAGAAAGAAAAACGGATACAGTGTAGTTTTGGCACAATATTGCGTTCATACAGCAGCTCAAAGTATTTATGTTTTTAGTATAATTTATGATTTGTATTTAATATACCTTTAGGGATCCATACCCTGATAACATTGCCTCTTCAGTCCACAAGATGGCGCAAGACCTTGTTTTTCACAACAGAAGAGTCATTAGTATGGTGCTGTCTGCTTTCAAGTCATAGAATAATAATATTGTATTGGAACCCAAGTAGATGGATCGTACTGAGGCAGTTCTTACTACAATTTACAAGCTTATTCAACTACGTTCTGACAAAACTCTTCTAGCTGGTGGATTGTTTGGCACTCATTGCCAAGTAATGCATCAGTATTCCCACTCCATACCAAAAAAACCCCTAAAAAACAACTATCATCTCTCACATTCAAGAGTTTCCAGTTGTTTGTAGCAGTGCTTCCTAATCTCAGCCCTGGAGCCCCCCTGCACTGCACACTTCAGTTTTTTCCTGCTCTTACACACCCACTTCATCCCAAGAAAGGCTTGTTTTTATTTAGTTTTTTTGTTTGTTTGTTTGGTAAAGTAGAGCAATCGCCTGTGATCACACCACACCACAGCGCAGCAGTGTGAAATTCTTCCTCTGTATTTAACCCATTCACCAAGTGAAGCATGGGGCAGCCAGGAACACGGCGCCCGGGGAGCAGCGTGTGGTGATGGGACTGTACTCAAGGGAACCTCAGTGGTGCCACTAGCAGTCTGTGGGATTCGAACCCATGACTTTCTGATTGCAGGGCGAATGCCCTGAACACTAGTCCACCAGCCGTTAAGTTTCTGATTAGATGATTAGTTGAATTAGGTGTTGAAGGCATAAAAAAAACTTGCAAATATGGAGAGCAGGGGGATCCAGACCCGGGTTGGGAACCTCTGGCCTGCAGTATCATAAAGATCCGACAACTACTATTACAGAATCTGCTGGGATACTCAGTGTAGGGGTGCATATGAAAACGAGCGCTTTCTCATTTCCACATTGCCGCTTCAGTTCATTTCTTACAGCAGGTAATTCTGTTTCCAGTCTGACTTCAAGAAAGCGAACCTTTAAGGCATTTCTTCAGAGTCAAAAGTGGAAAACAACCACAGTGATGCATAACACATCAGTTCTCCTGAGCACACATTACAGTCACCATTAACTCAGACCATCTGGAAAGTACAGGGTTATTAATGTAGATCATGGTTCATCTCTGCAGCGTTACTTAGAGTATTATTTGAAGTGGAATATCATTCACAATTACAAAATACACCTTTCCTGGGCAACTAAATGAATTCAGTGTGACACTTGAAATGGGATTTTATCGAAATATTAATATCTGAAATTTAATATTATTGAAAGGTAAAAATGCAGCCTGACATCATAACTGCTTATTTACATTTCTATAATATTCCACTTTAAATATTTCTATTTCTATCACATGAACTCATTTAACTGGCCAGGAAATGTGAGTTTTGTGGTAGTGACGGAAGATAAAGTTACATTAAACCTCAGTCATTGCTGAGAAAAGTTTTCAGATGAGCTACAGCTAAAAA
This sequence comes from Hydrocynus forskahlii, assembly GCA_037974365.1. Classification (NCBI taxonomy): domain Eukaryota; kingdom Metazoa; phylum Chordata; class Actinopteri; order Characiformes; family Alestidae; genus Hydrocynus; species Hydrocynus forskahlii. The sequence continues at coordinate 23,399,390 of JBBPCX010000088.1, read as the reverse complement.
TGCCACAGTTTGTACGATGTTATTTATTTGAGATGATTTTTTGATAAGGTTTTTGTTAGGTTAAATGGGATTTTTGCCCATGTGTAAAGCTTATCCACCTTCAATCAGTGGCAATGAAAGAATGTGTTGGTGGACAGAGCAGCACTGTGAGTTTGACATGTATAACGTAAATATGCCACTTCTTATATGGATGTATAAGAAATGCAACATTCGTCAAATCAAAAATCACTTATGCTGATCACGCACTGTCACATTAAGAGCTCACCTGTAGGAACGGAAAGACAAAGCCCACAGTGAAGTTGGACAGCCAGTTGAGAGCTCCCCCCACAATAAAAGCCGCAGGACGGTGGGACTGCTTGAACAGTTCACCCGTCATGAGGAAGGGCACGCCAGCTGTGCAGAGACCACACAAGAGACAAAGGTTTTATTATTACCAACTGAATGGCTTCCTTTTCTCAATGATGTTTCAGCGGACGCTCACAGTCTCAGAGTCGAACCATTCTAATATGCTTAACTACAGGTCTAAAGTTTGAGGACACATAGCTTTCAAACTGTCTTTAATGAAACATTTTTGTGTACGTCCGTGCATTTTACACCTCAAAGTTTAAGCTTAAAGCTGTGCTCCCTTTTGTAGCAAATGACAATCAAAATGTGCTTTTAAAGGTAAATTTCACAGATTATTTACGATTTCTGTATAAAAATTGCATTTATATGCAAACAAAGTCATTGAGAGTGGTTTGAAATGATTAATTGTACAGAAACATTTTTACAATGGTGGTAATGGAAACCAGGGGTTGTAATGTCTACAAATCAAATGAACTAAAATGAATGCTATTATACGTATTCACTATCCAGAATCACCAGTGTTTTTATGCTGCTAATGGTTAAAGTAGTGGTGTAAGTAAAAAGTGTTCTTACAATATTTTGGGAAGATCATATGGTCTGCATGTAGGTTTCCACCATTAATGAATTTTGCTAAAACCTTTTAAGCACAAATTTTATTGTCAAAATAGTCATAATGTCTCAGGAAGTGTTTTTGTCACTGTGTTATTTAATAACTTTATGGGAGGTGGTTTTTAGGGGCATTACATGCAACAGATGTAAAAAAATGTAAAAAAAAATCCAAACACTGTAAAAAAATGTTCTCTACAACGGGGCATTTCACATCAAACCACTCTAAAAACATTTTTTGTCTTAATGATTTTATCATGCAAAAACTTGCTGGGATTCTCTTCAAACAATAATTCGGGAAAGAATAGTCAAATGATCATTTAGGCAAAACCTGCTGTTCATACCAAGGATGACACTTTACTGAATACTAAGGTTAAATCTATATTCAAAGAATTAGTAAATACATCTTTAATGTAAACAAACTATTTTTTTCTTTACTTAATTGAAAAGTGAAAATCCAAAAGTACATTAATAATTTCAAAATAAGGCATCATAATGGTCTTAATTAAGTGTACTTAATGGTCCATGAACTTGTTATTATAACTTTGTTATTACTTTGTTGTTATTAATTACTTTGTTATTAATGAGTACTAGGTTAAAGTCACAAACAAAAGTGGAAACAGCACAAAAGCCGCACCAAGCTCAGGAGTCTAAAGACATGAAAATATAAATGTTCTGAGCTTCTAAGTGGAAGCCCTTCCGTCACTCAGAAGCTTAGTTTGTTAAAGTAGTAAAATTCGTCATGGGACAATTTCTGTATCACGAGACAACTCTGGGGCAGGACAGCAGTTCTCACCACCCCCACCCCCGACAACCGTCACAAGATGGTACAAAAATAAAAGTGTTACTTAAAAGAGAGGGAGGGAAATGGAGAGAGAGAGAATGAGAGAAAGAGAATAAGAGAGAGTAAGAGAGAGAGATAACGAATAAGAGAGAGTAAGAGAGAGCAAGATAGAGAGAGAGAGAGAGAGAGAGAAAGTATAAGAAAGAGTAAGAGAGAAAAGAGAGAGGGAGGAGACTAGAGAGAGAGCGAGAGAGAAAGAGAGTAAGAGAGAGAGATAATGAATAAGAGAGAGAGAGAGAGATAATGAATAAGAGAGAGTAAGAGAGAGAGAGAGAGAGAGAAAGAATAAGAAAGAGTAAGAGAAAATAAGAGACAGGGAGGAAGAGAGAGAGAGAGAGAGAGAGAGAGAGAGTAAGAGAGAAAATAAGAGAAAATAAGAGAGGGGAGGGAGAGAGAGGGGAGAGGAGACAGAGAAAGAATAAGAAAGAATAAGACAGAAAATAAGAGAGAGGGTGGAAGACAGAGACAGAGTGAGAGAGAGAATAACAGAGAAAATTAGAGAGGGAGCGAGAGAGAGAGAGAATAAGGGAGAAAGAGAGAGAGAAAGAGAGAGAAAGAGCAAGCAGTGGGCAAAATGGCACTTGTTAATGTCTCACCAGGCCCGATGCAGAATCCAGCGATAATGCCGACCACACAGGCCACACTGACGTAGTGCATGAAGGACACATGAGCCTGGCATTGGAAAAAAGGATGAGACCATAATGGCCTGCTATCAGTGCCAGTAAAACATAGGGGTTCGCAGTCATAGAAGACATTACACTGCTTTAAAAGACACAGAGTTTATACTTTTCCAGGAGGGAAAAATATAAAAGACTTTTGTCTAAAGACACAACAGCCATTGTGGTTCCTAAACTGGCAGATGTTGAAAAGCTGCTGTCAAATGTGAAAGACCTGGATATGACTGACAAGCCTATTTTATTTTTTAAAAGTGTTATCATGTCTATATGCGTAAGTATTCAGCAGCATAGGGAGCATTTTTGATTGACATCTCTCTAAGTGACCTATGAGAAGCCGCTCAGGTGAGGCCGATACCTGTAATATGAGGGAGAGGGTGATGCCTGCACAGCACACGCCCATGAAGCTGAATCCACCAATCATTAACGGCCTCCTTCCCACTCGCTCAATAGTGAAACACTGCGGGGCAGACAGAGGAGAGGAGAGGAGGGAAGAGAAAAGTAGAGAAGAGAAGAGAGGAGAAGAGAAGAAGAGAGAAGAGATAAGAGGAGAGGAGAGGAGAGGAGAGTAGAAAAGAGAAGAGAAGAGTAGAGAAGAGAGGAGAAGAGAAGAGAAGAGAAGAGGAGAGAAGAGAAGCGAAGAGAATAGAAGAGGAGAGTAGAGAAGAGTAGAGAAGAGAAGAGTCGAAAAAAAAAAAAAAAAGTCGA
>JBBPCX010000088.1:23378614-23396113 GCA_037974365.1 Hydrocynus forskahlii | reverse complement strand
CAAAGTTGGAAGCATGGTGTTGTCCAGAATGTCTTGGTCTGCTGAAGCATTAAGATTGTCCTTCACTGGAAGTAAGGGGCCTAGCCCAAACCCTTGAAAAACAGGTGTGTCCCAATACTTTTGTCCATACAGTGTATATTGTGGACCTATATAATTTACAGTGTATATAGCTTAACAAGTTTGGTGTCTGAATTGTGGAGTAAACTTTGATACAAGTAATATATATAAAAAAGTAAACAAGTAAATGATCTGTACAAGAAAAGTACAATTCAATTAATTAAGATTACTGACAGAATTATATCCATTACACCGTACAAGGAGATTAAGAGTGACAGATTTTACCATTGAAAATTCCTGGGTGGGCTGTAGAGGTGCCCCACACAGGTTATGGGGGAAGGGAAGAACAGGACTTCTTTTAGGGGCCCTTGGGTGCCTCTCCGGGGCCACAGCCTACGAGCCAGCCAGTCTAACCCCTCCAATCCTAACGTTAGAGCCACTGCCCCCAGCCCCAACATCTTCAACAGCTCCCTCAGGGACATCTGACACAGCATTAGGAGAGACATTAAAAAGCTGATGCAAACAAAGTGCACACTGAACTGGACAGCATCCTCCAGGCCAGAGAGCCAGCATCTGGCCAACATCCAAATTAATGTAGGACTACGCCTCCTGGGGAAGCTAAGAGGCTGCCAGAATCACAATTAGAGATAAGACTGGAAAAATGTTTACAGTCGTCCTTCTTGCTTTCAGTAACTGCATATATTTTGTGTTACTCGACGTACAGTTCCTAGTTTTTTCCTCAATCAAGAGTTGTTTGGGTTCAGGTGAAAGTTAAGTTAGCTGTTCAAGCTAGCCCTGTCTCTTCAGAGACCATTTCCAAACGTTTAAAAAAGAACTACTGGGACCAGGAGACGAAACAAAGATGTATTTTAGGTCGGAAGAACATACGGATCAAGGTACAGATTACCTGCAGTGGCAGTGGGTCTTCATATGGTAATGAAAACAGGAGAAACAAACACAATAGTTTCTCTACTTACACCAGGATAAACAACTGAGGACATGGGAGAGAATGTGCAAAACTGCACCACCTGCAGGTTGAGTTAATTTTTTTGGAGACAGGTTTCTTATTCGACAGCTTCTAATTGGAATTGGCAAAAGTAAATGGTGTTAAAATCTACGGCCTGGTATTACATACTGAATGTATCATTTAAGGTGGAACGGACTAGGATACGAGAATAGCGTCAGTTTTCGACACAGGGATATTTTTGATTACGGCTTTTTTGTATTTTTTTATTTGATTGTTTAGTTTATACATAAATATATAGCTCAAGTAAACCGGTTTATTTTACCACCAGAAATATCCAACCTGACCAGCTGATGCCAGTTATATGCAGCTATAACCAGTCTAACCAACTTTAACCAGAATGACCAGCTACAACCAGCCTGATCAGCTAAAACTAGCTATAACCAGCCTGATTAGCTATGACCAACTTTAACAAGCTATAACCAGCTAAAACCACCTATAACCAGCTATGACCAGCCTGACCAGCTATTATGAGTCTGACCAGCTTTAACCAGATATAATCAGCTACAACTAGCCTGACCAACTAAAACCAGCCAGACCAGCAAAAAACAGCTATAACCGGCCTAACCAGCTATAACCAGTCTGACCAGCTATAACCAGCTGTAACCTGCCTGACCAGTTAAAACCAGCTATAACCAGCTATAGCTGAAACCAGCCTATCCATCTATAACCAGCCTGACCAACTATAACTAGTCTGACCAGCTTTAACAAGTTGTAACCAGCTATAACCAGCTCAAACCACCTATAAACAGCTATAACCAGCTATAATGAGTCTGACTAGCTTTAGCCAGCAATAACCAGCTATAACCAACCTGACCAACTATAACCAGCCTGACCAGCTTTAACCAGCCTGACCAAGCCATACCTGTAAGCCTGACCATCTACAACCTGACTAATAGGCTAACCAGCCAGATCACTGAACTTGGCCAGCCCTGACAAACCTAAAACAACTAGAATCAGCCTAATCTGCTAACCAAGAATCAGCCTAAACCCTTCTAAAACCAAGTCAGTCCAGCCTGACTATGGGGATGGTTACCTGCTAAAACCAGCTTGTTGGGTCAGGCTGTTTTTTTAGCCATATAACTATAAAGATTAAAATAAATGTGAATAATTAACCTACAAACCTCATAACTTGTGCTGGTGCCAGTGTGTGTGTGTGTGTGTGTGTTGCAGAATAACAGACCAAAAACACTGTGAGTGTGTGAACTGTGTTTATTATCCTTGGATGCATCACATTATTCGCATTTTAACATTGCAGCACATAAAATACATTTATTTGCTGAACTTTCCAAGCCTCTTCTTTCCAATGTCCTGCTGCAGGAAGATTTTCAAACCCCAGAGGGCAGTAGAGGATCGACACAAACACAAGAGGGACAACAGTGTCAAAATCAAAGTAAGATGGGGTTGCATGTTAAATGATAGACAAAATGTGTAAATGTGCTGTGTAAATCAATGATTTATGTTAAAATAATGAAAAAAGATTTATAATACACTGATGTAGGTAAAGCTAAGACTTTAAAAGCAGGCCAGGCAAGTTTCACTAAAAGTGTTAATCAGAAATTTACAAAATAAATTGGAAAGGGAAATTAACGCAAGTCTTAATCAGAGAGCAGTAATATCCATTGCTAAATCTAAAAAGGCTTGCTAGCCTCCATTTCGTGCTCCATGTAAAATATGTATGTGCTATGAAATTCTGGCTTTTACAAGCAAATCTTGCAATTTCTGTCTAGCATGGCCTTTTGCAGAATTGTCTGAATCCTGTGGCTCTTTGTTAGACATATTATACTCTGTTATGTTACTTGAGCCAGAGTTTTAATTCCTATGCAGTGCGTTAAGTAGGGAGTCAATTTGAGATCCAACCTAAGTTTCTCTGAAATATTTCACAGTCTTAAACTGTCGATATTTTGGACATGCAAAAAAAGAACTACTCCATTTGTGTTTTTGTACAGATTTGGGGGCCCCACTACTTGCAACTTGTTTTCAGAAGTGTTTTTGCTTCTAAAACTCAGTAGACATGTGTGATTCTTGCAGATGACTCCTCAGACATTCCTCAACCTACAACGCTTTGTTTCTGATTAATTTTCATATTGAGATGTCTGCCATTTAATTTGTATGTAAGTGTCAGCTCCAAGCCCCTGTTTTAGCTTGAAAGCAAGTGAAGGGTTGCCGTTCGTTCATATAAATTGTGTTTTACTACTGCATATAAACAACATACATGGGTCTCCTTGTTGGAAGTGGAGAATCATCAAACATGTTCAGCAAAACTGATAGCACATATCCAAAACAGATATCCAGGACATGCAAAACCAGAAATGCAAACAGTGACTCTTCCTTAAAATGGCAACTCAACCAACCATCTTCCATACTGTAAGGTGTGCTAGAGCTCAAAGCCTGGTGTTGGCAGAAGCTGCCATTTCACACTGATCAGGACCAGAGCTCTTTGCTTCAATTTCTGCTGACCTGCCATTTCCAACTGACTAAAGGCCAGTTTGGGCAGTTTATGTTTTCATGTGAGTGATGGTTTGGCCAAAGATCTGAACCAGCTATGATTGATGGACATAAACATGCTCGATGTCTGAAGTTTGCTGATTTAATTTTGTTCCAGAGCTACAAGGCTAATGTAGCTAACAAGCAATAGACATCTGTAGCCTTTAGTATAACACTGTTCAAACTACATGCCCACACCACAATGGGCTGTTGCTAATGTTTCTGATACTGCATGACTTACTGTTCTCAATAAAAATGGCACAATGCTAAGCTAGTGACTCATTCATTCATTCATCCATTCATTAATTTCCTCCCTTAGCAAAAAGTAGTTTATATAGTAAGTGTACTACGAGCATACTTATTTTATACAAAAATTGAGGCAGCATACTTGAAGTTTACTTTTTATATACTATATTTTATATACTTAAGAATGGTATAGTGAAGTATACTTGAATTATACTGATAAGTATAAAGAAAGTATATAAAGTATACTTTTGTAAACTTAAAATGACCTTATAAAGTATACTTAAAGTGTACTTTTATAAACTTAAAAATGTTCCAATTTAGTCTGAAGAAGTATTAAATTAGTAGACTTTCTAGTACACTACAAGTACATGGTCCATATACTTGCTATACTTATACTCAAGCATACTTAATAATCTGAACTTCAAGCATACTACTTTTTGCTCAGGGCTATAATCCTTTACTTAATCCTTACTAGGGTCATGGGTACCCAGAGCCTATCCCAGGGTCAACAGGCGCAAGGCAGGGACTCACCCTGTGCTGGGTGCCAGACCACAGCAGAGCTAGTGACTATAAACGCCAATTATTGACAGTTACATTAGCCTCATAGATCCAGTTCAAAACTACAGAAGCAAACATCAGACATCAAACATGTCTTGGCAAATCAGCTACATTTGGGTTGAAGGAGAAATTATTTTTTAATTTAAAAAGCTGGTGTCTGGTCAGAGGAAACTGATCCTAGATCAGTGTGAAAGGCCAGTTCTACACTAAAGCAGGTAAAACAGCCTGTGCACTTTATGGATTTTAAGAAGGGGATCTATTAGAATCAGTTGTAGGCCTCGACAGAGCCGCGCTGGTTGCAGTATTTCCGGTCATACACTAAGCGGGAGCCGCCCATTGGGGTCAGGCCGCTCTGGGTTGGGACTTTATTGGTGCCCATCTGCAGGGACACAGTGGTGGTGTCCACCGGCTCCACACTCATGTTCTTCTCAGTCACCTGCCTCACCGTGCCCAGGGCCGGCATTCCAGCCTAACCAGAGACAGGGAGAGAAAGAGAGGTAGTACTTTCTATGTTCATTGTGAAATATATAACTATATAAATATGATATAAAGCGATACATTTAAATTAAATGCATATATACATATTTAAGTACAAAAGAATATGTAGATAGTATAAAACTATGTAGAAATAAATATATAAATCTTAATAAAAAAGTAGAGGGAAAGTGCGTAGACTCATCAAAAATATAGCACCTGTTTTAGCAATAGCTGAAATTGTGCATGCATAGTTTAAAAGTATATAGTCACAATATTAATATATATATACATATAGGCACAGCCATAGCAAAACCATTTTAACAACTATTTAAAAACACTGGCTGCTCTTGACGTTATGTGAATTCTTTCCGAGGAATGAACCAACAGAAAAAATGACTTCTCATTAGCATGCGTATACATTCAAATGCCTTTTTCTTTTGTAAAGTCACCATTTCAGACATATTAGGTTTTGTTATGACAGTGATGACATGTAAAATTAAATGTATGGTTTTGTCTGTGTGTGCATGCATGTGTTTTCTGGCTGCATCTGTAGCATACAGACAAAATGGCACAATCATTTAGACACAAGTGTCTGTATTTAGGATTTAGAAGCTACCTACTAGCTTATGGTACACATTTGTTTCATGTAAACTGGTTTTTCGTTCTATCCTAAGTGCAAGAATCATGTTTGATTTTAACTTCATGCTACAGATGTGATATAATGGACTGGCCTGGAGTGGTGGCTGGACATGAATGTATTATCTCACCATGCTGGCACACTTATTGGTGCCCATTTGGAGGTGGATGCTGTTGCGGTCCATAGGCTTCTCCATGCCCATCTTGGGGTCATAGATGTGCCGTCTTGTGCCATAGGAGGTCATGCCCTTTTGACTGGCATACTTATTGGAACCCATCTGAATATGGAGAAGATATGAGTTAATGGGTTTTAACATGGAAATGCTTCTTATGGGGACTGCTGCTGATGTACCCGTTAAAGTTCCATTTTGACTGGATTAACCAGAATAAACTCTCCTGACAGTAGATCTACTACAGATTTTAATCATAATATTCTTCTGAAATACATCCAGTTCTCTTCTATCAAATAAATTTGATTTGAAATGGTATGAAGTTGAATAGCACCATGTCCAAGTATGAGAGAGTCATGTTGTAACTGCTGTAATAATTATAATATTACTGCATTCAAATATGTGAACACACATCAAACAAAGGACAGGACCCAGACAGTAATGTGTCTTTTGACTCTAACAGTGTTCAGAGCCTGTTCTCTGAGATTTCTGTGTGAATCTGAAATGCTTTTTGGTCCTATAGGTTGAATCGGACCCTTTACCTGTTGACAGATGATGCTATTTCCCTCATTTAGCTTCTCAGGGGTGAACTTCCTCTGTTTCCTTGAGGTGTACTTCACTCCGATGTCGTATTTTGTGTAGAAGCCTTTGGTCTTTGCCTGTCAGAAGAATGTATTCAATAATGCATTCCAAAATACACTAGGAATAATAGCCAGTTAGGGGTCAGGAGTTATTCTTTGAAGAGGATTGTAAGAATATCAAGAAATCTAGTTGGCTAATTATTTAATTATCACACTTGAGCCGTGACTGGGTAGTTGAACTATTCTTCTTGAGCTGTGATTGCGTTGTTGAATTTTCCTTCTTAGGCTTTTTGTTTGGTAGTTGAATTTTTCTTCTTTAGCTGTAATTGGGTAATTAACCTGTTCTTCCTAAGTTGTGATTGGGTAGTTGGATTTTCCTTCTTAGGCTGTGCGTTTAGTAGTTGAATTTTTCTTCCTGACCTCTGACTGGGTAGTTGAACTCTTCTTTCTAAGTTGTGACTGGGTAGTTGAATTTTCCTCCCAAGGCAGTGTGTTTGGTAGTTGATTTTTCCTTCCTGAGCTGAGATTGTGTAGTTGTGATTAGGTTGTTGAATTTTCCTTTTGAACTATGACAGAGTGATGATCAGTACTGCCGTGTGGCTGGAGAATTAATCTATCAGGTCTGCAAACTAACTGGCTTTCTCAATTTCTTATCTTCCTTCTGACTGGTTTCAAAATAAGCAACTAATTTGAGACCAGCAGGTGCAGCTTCTTTTATAGTCAAAGTCAGTATGTGAGCAGGAGAAAACAGTCGTCCTGTTCCTCTACATCTCAGCTCTGGAAGGTCAAACTCACCATCCCAGCGAGCGTGACAAGGGTACACTGCACTTGAGTGTGGTTCATATCCTCAAACAGATCATTGGCTTCAAAGATGTCATGAGGCTTCAGCCCATAATCGCTGATGGCTCGAATAAAGCTTGTGATGTTCTCCAACTAAAAGGGATGAGGCACAGGAGAGGAAAGAGACACTTTTGAAGGAGAGACGGGGAGAAAGACACTTTTGAAGCACTTTTGAAAGCTTGTGTAACACTTTTGAAAGCTTGTGTAAATAAGGCTTTGAGATGTTCTAAATACTCTACATTCCACTTGTCTCACAAATGCTTCAAATGGTTTTGGAGATTTGACTGCTGACCACTTCATCCAGCTGAGCAGGGTGGCATTTTAAACACATTTAAACAGACTGAGAGCAAATGAGGTAAAATAACCCATTAATTGATTATGTGTGATGTTTCTTATTAATGCATCTTTCAGTCTTGGTTGGATGTTTCTGCCAACTTGTGTAACTGTTTGTGTATTAAATCAGCTATTTTCTTTCCCGGGGCCCATAAAGCACCCATCTTGACCAACTGGTGCCAATCGCACACACGCACAAACCCACAAACACCCAGGCATACGTACAGTTATAAGTCAAACGGTGACTTGGAATGTAAATGTGTTGAAGTTTAGGCTGAAATAAGCACTTCAAAATCCAAACAGAGAGAATCCGTACTCATACCTTGCAGAAGGAGCCAAGTCCATTTCATCCTACCAATTCTCAAGTCGGTCCACATTCATTACATTTTATTGGCTTGGACAGGGCTAACACATACCTTCCTGTTTCAAGTAATGTTATCCATGTTTTAGGAGACCATGTTTAAGGGTATAAGGGTTGGCCAGTGTTTAAGAGATGCTATGCTAATCAGAATTAATCATGAGGGGTCTCCTTTTTTGACTAAAAGGAAATACTTGGACACAACCTATACTTAGTCATGACAGGCCCAATTATATAATGAATACGACAGTCCTGAGAGACATATGGATGTAATCATTTTCCCTTCAGACAGAACTGTGTACCTTATGCCAATTGAGGCTCGACCGGTTGATCTTCGCCACTGATCCTGGCTGCAGTTTGTTGATCAGTCTAGGAGAAACATGACCATAAAAGCAGAATTTAGCTCCATACCTCCTCAAAAAAGCAGGTCCAGGACTGCCCTGCAAATGCACGCATGCTCCAGTTTCTTTAGTAAACCTTCCCAAGCGAATATTCAAAGTATCCCTTCCTGTACTATCTACTGAAGATGGGCCAGGATCCAGTGGTTTCAGAATCAGAATTTGAATCATAAAACTGTATTGATCCCAGAGGAAACTGCTTATGTTACGACTGCACAGTCACACAGAGACAAGTACAATATAAAATAAAAAATAAACTTCTAATAAAAACAGAAATACCCTGTACAAAATACATTATGCTATATACACAAAATCATGGGGTATAAATATTGTAGATAAATAATTTACTGCTAAGTAAACTGCTAGTAACACAAATTGTGGTTTGGGTTCTAGTTCTCTATACCGAGTCTGTTACTGAACATAATAGAGTTCAGTAGTAGATTAGCAATATTCACATAAGTACTGATATTGCACATGGTAAGACTATTGCACATACTTATACGATTTTGCATGTAATGATAATGATTTAGCCTCCATTAAGAAACTGCACATGATATTCCACATGGTAAGACTATTGCACATAATCATAAGGTGTTGAAATCCAATGGGAAATGCAGAGCTGGTTTAAAATGGTGTTTACAGCATTTATAGCAATGCTCCTCACAGAAACATGAACAGTACATGAAGTATGCCTGTAAGGGTAAACTGAAGTACAGCTTGTGGCCACTCACTCGCAGAGAATGACCCCATCCTTAAGTCCCTCCATGAAGTTGTCTGGAATGACCCGACCCGTGACCTCCTGGATCCAGAGGCGCAGGGCGTCCTCCATCTGGGGGTCGTACTTCTGCACCAGCTATGATTAGAGAGTCAGAGGTCAAAGAGATGAACCGAGTATTTTCCCTCGAGCAGTACACAGAGGGCCCAGATTAGCAGATTTGAGAACATTTTCCTGACATGGGCAAAGTCACAGCCTTTACGCCACACTGCTGTGAAGATTTGATAGCATTCAGCCACAATGGCATTAGTGAGGTCAAGTACTGATGCTGAGGGATTTGTTCTGGACCACAGACTCTATTCCAGCTCATTCCAAGGGCACCATCACTCCACCATCGTCAACCCAAAGCTGGGGGCTTTATACCCCTCTAGGCATTGAGCATGGTGACATGGTCATGTGAGGCTGCTCCAGCACATCCTAGTTTATTAGAAGTCCTTCTAATAGATATTATTCAAGTTGTGTGTTGGAGTGCCATTGTGTACCTTAAAGGAGGTAAATTCACCGCTTGTCTAGTGTCTGGATATTTTTGCCCACACAGTGTATAATTATCAGTCACAAATAATACATTTCTGTCCAGGTCTTTTTGGACAGGGACAACCTTACTCCAAGTAATCCAAGTAATGGTTCATCTAAACTGCACCATGGAACCTGTGTGGTCAGGAAAGGGATTGGAAAGGTAGTGATGACTGTGGGGCTGCAAGAGGGCCCACATGCTCCCCTACTGTTGCTCTTCTGGTCATATATCAACCACAGGCCAATATAAAGTATCTCTGAGAGTAATGGTCTGTTTGTTTCTTTAAAAGGGACATATGTGAGCTCATGGCTCTGCATGTACTGTTGCTCCATCTAAATATTGTGAATGTAGTGACTGAGGTCTTGTTAGAATGTCTGGCTGGCACACGGCTTAAAACCAGCTTCGTAAAAATAGTCAGTTTTGGGCCAGAAAGAAAAAACAGCATCTTATTGATGTGTAAGCATATTATACTGAAAAGCACACTTGTTAAGTGACCATATTGGGATTATTGTGATAAGTCTGCAAGGATCTTATCCAATATGAAGTAAAGTGACCATTTGTCTTACGCGATCACACCACAGCACACAGTGTGAACAGCATGAAATGCTTCTCTACCTTTAACCCATTCACCAAGTGAAGCAGCGGGCAGCCAGGAACACAGCGGTCCTGGGATTTATCTTTAAAATGGGAACTTTACAAAAGAAGGCAAAATGTTCACGCAATGTGAAACACGTTTAAAATGTTTAAAATTATGGATAGAAATGTGTGTTTTGGATGGCAGTAATATGCTTATTTTTCAAACGTTTGGAATTACTTAATCAGATATATATTATATTTTTTCATATTATGTACATTAACAACTTATCCAATTCACCCATCTATCTATCCATCCAAACATCCATTATCTGATATGCTTAACCTTAACCAGGGTTGTGAGGAGTATTGGAGCCCATCCCAGCAGTCATAGGGTGAAAGGCGAAGAATGGGTTGCTAGTCCATCACATAACTCATCCAAGGTAAATAAAATAAAAAAATAAAAAACATTACAAACTTGACACAAAAAGGTAGGCAACTTTTATACACTTTCTTTATTCAACATTTCAAATATTTTGAGAATAACAAGAAGTTATACTGTGATCATGTATTCACAGACCTTCATTATTTATGCTCTATAGGTTTTCTTCTCTGTATTTTAGAACTGTTTACTCTATCTACTGTTATTCTGGATGTAACATGTCTTGATTTATCTCATTTTACACATCTGTAAGCAAATTATTTTAGAATACTGGAAACATTTATTTCGAACCTTTGAACATATTTCCGTATTTAAGTCTCATACATTCACACTGTATGCCCAATGATACCCTGACAACCCTTTAAATAAGTTAATTCTTTTTACATTAGGCTGCACCAATTGCTGACAGCTTGTAAAACCTCCATAAAAAAATCGCTTGCCAATAGAATGGGAAGCTCTGGAGCACCATGTCCAATGCCTATATGTTGTCTGGAAGGGTATAAAGGCCCCCAGCACTGGTCTTTGGAGCAGTATGTAAAGGGGGCATTAATCCAGAGTGACTTACAGTCATTAGTTACAGGGAAAGTCCCCTTGTAGACACTGAGGGTTGCACCTGCAACTTTGTGGTCATCGGGTTCACAGGCATGTGTTTTACCCACTAGGCTCCTACCACCCTTAGTGGGGCTGCATCTAATAACCCTGGGATGAGTTGGAGTGGAGTTTGTGATAACTAATCCTCCAACTCCAGTACCTGAACTCACTAATGCTCTCCTGGCTGAATGCAATCAACTCCTCACAGCAATGTTCCATCTAGGGTACAGTCTTTCCAGAAGAGAAAAACAGGGACAAGTAGGGACAAACTCCCCAAGAAATGCTGGCTGAGTAGTGGCCTTCCAAGTTTGAAGATGGAATAACTTAGTATCTTTTATTTTCTCTCTCTCCCTGACACACACACACTTCTCTTACCTTATTCCTGACGTCAGCGGAGAGCCCGAAGGTGGGTCCTTTGCTGAAGTTGGTGCTCATGGTGTCTACTGTGGCGTGTGGTCACTCCTGAGGTAGACGCTCTGATCTCACTCTGAGCTGAAGCTTAGCAGTGGTCACCATCTGCTCACTCACACTTTTTAAACAAACCTCTCCTGGGTGGTGTGCTTGACTGCTTCTGATTGGCTCGGGCCATGGATAGTCTGGCCAATCAAAACGAAGGTCCTCTGCTAGTGCTATAATTAATGTGGCATCAGTTTGTCTCGAGGTGGAAACCATCATTTCAAATTGTCTTTACATTTATAGTAACTTTTTGCCGCCACATCCGTCTCTCCTTTTTACGTTTCCCATTGTCTTTCACTCATGAAGCTACCCTTTTCGTCTTTGTGTGTTTCATTTTTGCTTTGGCTTTTGTAGTTAAATTACAGGCACTTTGGTCCATTTTACTGAGATTTTTGTCAATAATCTTGACAATAAAAAGGCATTTTGTTGAAGAACCTCTCTAGGTTTCCAGAAGAACATTTCATTGGCTGGCTCCTTAAAGAACCATTGTTTGTTGATGAGATGGCAACGTGAAGAACCTTTTTGAAATTTAAAGAGGCTCCATAGGACCCTCAAAGTGGTACATTATGGGTTGGTTTCCCAGACAGGGATAAAGCCTTGTTGCAGACCAAACTACCAGTCAAAAGATTTTAAACACACCACCAGTGTTTACTGCTTATCCATGTATTTCATAAATGGTTTATCATTGGACAACAAATGAAAATATCTCCAATAAAACCAGTTTCCTTTATAATATGAAAGAATCTGTAACAGTGCAGGTCTGACTTTTATCAACTGGCTGTGTGGTGATGCAGAATCAAATTCTAGACTGTCCCTTTAACTTTAAATGCACTCTTCAATGTTTCATCCCAACACTTCTCTGGTGATCCACATTATGATCATAATTATATTAGTTGGCTATTTGGTGGTCAGTAGTGATGAACCAAAAACTGACATTTTCTGGCTAATAAAGGACTTAAATGGCGAACATGCTTTAAATGTATTTGTTAGGTAAGAATTTCAAGTGTATTTCTACTAAATATTAAGTGAGTAACATGCAAATCTCAGTGTGGGACAAAACTTTTGACTGACAATGTACATTTTCCTGTCAGAAGAGGATCTCCATTCAGGATGTTGCCTTGTTAAACTGAGAGAAATGGAAAGGAACATAGAAAGTGAGAGGGAGCTGGAATGTTAGCACTTTATTTGGTAATGATGATGGTGTGTGTGTGTGTGTGTGTGTGTGTGTGTGTGTGTCAGACAGAGATCTGTTTGGATCAGTGTCAGTGAAGATGGAGAGCTTCTAAAAACAGAGTGAACTGAGGGAGATGCTCGATGAGAGTCCTCCTGAGATGTAATTCTTCCTGAAGTCGCTTCTGAACACATATTAAATACATATATACATTTTTCAAACTGGCTACAGTAAAGGTGTATGCAAAAGTTTGGACAAAAGAGAGTTGTCTTGCATACAGAGAATTTAAGGCAAAACTTTGGTTTCTTCAAGTGGTTCATTTTTTATTTTGAGGTACTTTGTGTCTCTTTTCTTCATCTGTTTCCTTACTGTATGTGGGATATTAGCTTCAAGGATTTGGGGATATTTCACTAAATCCTTTCTTTCCTTTGTCCATACATTGTTTCATATGCCACTGGCTGCCACATAACCCCAAAGCATAACAGATCCACAGTATTCTTTAATTAAAATGCTTTTCATTTGTTATAATGCCTCTCTTTTCTCTCCGAACATCTGACTGTAAGTCCTTGGCAATGATGTTCAGAGTTGTTTGTGGTCTTCAGTAGTTTCCCTAAACTTTTATTTCTTAGGTGTACATCATCTGGAAGACCGGGTGTGTGTGCGTCGTTTACCTGAGGAATTCCATAAGGGATGCCCTGCCACACTGCATAAAATGTTCAGGAATGGTTTGAGGAACATGACACAAACTAAAAGCCAAATTAAAAGCAAGAACTGCTTGTATGATAGACTTTTCCCTTTCACATGAAAAAAGTAAGATGCAATTATGGCCACTAGGTGGAGAAAGTCAACAAGTCTTCAAGCATGTTGCATTTAAGCCCCAGCACAAATACATCCATGTCCAACAAAGTGATTGCAGTGTGACTCAGCTATAAAAGCCAAAATTAGCATAAAACAGGTAACAGAAAATGATTATTTTAAAACACTTGACAATATGGCTCCAATTATCAGTTTTATTAAGCTTTCTTTTATTTTCAAGTTTTGATTTAAAATAGGCCTGACTGTCTTTTTTCCCTTGTGAAACTAATTGGGTTATGAGAATTTGCATTGCTGTTCATAATCCAGATTAGAGTAAAGTGGCCTCCTACAATCATGTGTGAACAGAAATTCTTCCTCTATATTTAACCCATTCACCAAGTGAAGCAGTGGGCAGCCAGGGACACAGCGCCCGGGGAGCAGTGTGTGGGGATGGCATCTTGCTCAAGGGAACCTCAGTGGTGCCACCAGCAGTCCTTGGATTCAAACCCACAAACTTCTGATCATAGGGGTAACTCCAGACTGGATTTACCCCTATGATCAGACTGGATTTGAACTTTTCCTATCATACCTTCCCTTTTATCTCAGTTAGTGTGAAAATTTTTTTTACTCAGTTCTGTTTTAAGCTCTCGTATTGTCTCTTCATGAAGCTTTAGTATTTCATTTCAGACCAAAAGGGACACTACCTTGATTGCTACTGCTCTTTAAAGTCTTATACACACTCTTAAAGCTTTTTGTACACTTATATTAAGAAACAACATAACTTACTTTTTTCATTTTATAGTATGCATAAAAAAATCACAGTGGTTTTAAAAGATTTGTGTTGTTTTTTGTAGGAACAGATGATGGATCCTGATATTGGCTTTTGCAGTTTCCAATCTGTCCCAAGAGTGCGCCCTTACGTCACGACATGTACTCCGTCTGATTGGTCAGTCCTGGAAAGCGGGAGGGTCAGAGAAAGGGAGAGAGAGAGAGAGAATAGAACAGTGTATAATAGGAAGAGAGTGGAATATAATAGAAAGGGAGAGTAAAGTAGAAAGAAAACAGTGAAAGAATGAAGAGAATGAAAGAAAGTGTAGAGAAAAATGTAAATATAAAATGCTGTTTCTATCTCTGAATTGTTCAACACGGTGCGCCTCAACGTCACTCCTTCGGCTCCGTCTGATTGGTTAGTTCTGGAAAGTGGGTGGGTCTGGAACGTGAGAGAGTAGAGTAGAATAGAAAGTAGAGAGATATCAAAATAGAAAGAGATAGTAAAACAGAAAGAAACCAATGAAAGAATGGATAGAATGAAAGAAAGTGTAAAGAAAAATATTTTGAAAATATAATACACTTTTTCTCCCTGCATTGTTCAACAAAGGGCCTCCCTAACGTCACGCCTTCGGCTCTTTCTGATTGGTCGACTGTGAGAAAGGGCGTGACTAGGAGCTGGACTCCAGGAGAGCACGCTACAGAGGGAGAGACTGAGAGAAAGAGAGAGGGAAGAATAGACAGAATGGAGGTGTATACGTATGTTTGGAAACAGTTGTCCACTTGTGGGCTCTTTGTACACTAGAAAGGAGTGAAATTGTTTTTTTTTTTCCTTTTCGAGATCATTGGAATTGTGCTTGTTTTCGAAAACAAGTGACGGTTAAAACCGTTAGAGGAGCTTCAAGAGAGGAGAGGAGGTTTGAAGCCTCTATTTCACCTTCTGGTAAGTCTGTCTGCTGACTAAACCCACATTAACCCACTTGGGCGGCTTTCTTTAGCTTGTCGGTTGGCTTCAATGAATGAATGAATGGAGAAAAGAGTGGAAGAGACGATGAAAAAGCCCTGAGGACCCAAACGAGGCACCCTCACGCCCTGCTGTTATTGTCTAGCCTGTAGGGATGAGAGGATAGCTGGAGAGAAAGCAGGCATGTTAATGTATACAAGGGCAGGGTTTTTAAACCATGTTAAATGTATTTAATCGTGACAGACCTCCTTCTATAGACTGTGTATTTCTTTTGGCTATTTTGAGTCTAAATATCTCCCAGAATTAGCCATCATGGGCTACACAGCCTGAGGATAACCAGGGTGTTTTTCCCTCTCTTGTTAAGGGTGTGCCTGCACAGCAGGGACGAGACAGGAGAGAGAAATCCGCCCAAAAACGTCGTGTTTAAGCCCCACACGGTGTCATGTGCTCAGCTATTGTAGACTGGGTGTGTTCAAACTCAGCCCAGTGTCTGCATCTTATCACATTACTCACTGTAGGCTAATAAATGATCTCCATTTCCTCTCCCCCCTCCTCTCCTCAGCACTGCAGTTCTGGATGAAGAAGTTCAGAGGTTTAGGGGAGTTTTTAAACGCTCCGCAGATCGGAGAGGTGGTCTCCACCCTTTGGAGACTGCCTGCCAACCAGTCAGCCTGGTAGGTGAGGCATTAGACCAGTCAGAGAGGTGCAGGGAGGTTCAGGATGGTCAAATCAAGCTTAAAACATGGTCAAATCAAGCTTAAAACATGTCCATAAATGATTGTCCTCTGGGAAAGAAAGAAAGAAACACATACAAAAATGCCCCCGCCTTGCTCAGCCAAGGCTTAGGCCATGCATTTGCATGCCAGGCAAGAGCTAACTCCATTGTCCTGCCCAGTAGAGATGGGCCTAGAGAGGCGACTGTGAGGTTTAAATGTCCCCAGTGATTGGGCAGTGGGACATTAGTAAAGGAAAAAAGGCAATGAATTGTCAAGAGACAGCTATTTTTTTTCTTTTACAGAAGCTGTCCGTCAGATAATTGGTGTTTATCCTGCCTGGGCATCATAGTCTAATCTGGTTAGACCGCCACTCAAAGTCTTGGGGCTAATTAGACTGTCTTGGTTCATGTTGGGGGATGTTTGGGGGGGTGAGGGGGGTTGAAGCAGCTGTCAGGGGACACACTTTCTTTCTTGACCACAGATGTCGACCAAGCCTTAACACACATCTGAGTGTGGAAAAACAGTCCCTCAGTCCTTTGTGACGTTACAGTTTAGACTCTTGTAGTGTTGGGCAGTGTTGTTTAAATGCAGATATATTTGTATGTCACTACAATATTAGGTAATATGGTATAAGAAGGGGTTTAATTTAGCACTCAAATTTAATGATCACATGTCTACCAGGTGCCGTGATTCTGTGCTTAAAACAATGTCTTTTTTTGGTTGTTGTCGTTGTTCTTCTCTGTTAATATGACTGCAAAAGAATGTTTACACAGTGTTGTGAAAAACAGCAAAACGCAATCCACATTTGCTGTTAACTGTCAGATCTGTGAGCATAAAAACAAACCACTTTGCAAGTGGGAATCTGCTATGTCGTGGTCATTATATCATGGATGTAAAGCTTATTATTTGTCAAATAGATTAGCAAAAAGATTATAAATAATGTCCATGTCTGCTGGTATAAATGGGTATTTATATTGCTCATCCTGCCCCCTTGATTTCCTTTGCATTTCTCATTGTCAGTTTGAGATAACTGGATTATCCTGAAGCTTTTCCTTTCAAGCCATGAAATTGCATTTTGCAGATTAGTTCTGACTTAATTTCTCATTCCGTTTCTCAGGCCGGTGGCACAGTTCAGCGCACAACAAGTATCCCTGTAGTTTGTGCCACAGCTGTAATGAGATGCTTTCTTTGGCCATTAGAGTCAGACCACAGCTCGTCACCGTCCAGGCGCATGGCCGCGGTGTTTGGGGTCTGTCTGGGCCAGCCTGCATCAACCGCCCCTCTGTTAAGAGCAAACATGAGCTTGAGGTGCAGTGTTTGCCCACGTGTGCCTGGAAAAAGAGGCCACAGCGGCCGATCTAGGTTACGACAGCGCAAGCCACGCACGCTGTCTGGTTAAAAGCTTCTCTGAAAGAGCTGCTCACTGTAACGGAAAGCTGAATCACTCTTTACCTTGGTGGAGTCTCTTTTATGTGTCTTGTTTTTTTTTTTTTTTTTTTTTTTTTCCTTCAAGCTTGAGGATTTTAAGAAAACCCCCCTTTTCTCCTCCAAAAACCCCCCCTTTCCTTC
>JBBPCX010000088.1:23353373-23370737 GCA_037974365.1 Hydrocynus forskahlii | reverse complement strand
CACACACACACACACACACACACACACACACACACACACACACACACACACACACACACACACACACACAAGCCTCTTCTCATCTCAACTGCAGTGATGGAATGTCAGCTGATTACTGTTCAGTGCCATGGAGCTGATGTTCAATGGCATCTGTACACTCAGCTGTTTATCTTCTTTGTGTTCTTGCTTTTTATTTTATTGTTTATCTGTTTTTTTTTTGTCATTTCTCTTGTATCACATCCTTTAGAGAATACAGTTATGTGTGGATGCAGAGAGATTTATACCTTGTGGAGATTAAGGTGTTGAAAGATTTAGGTTTATGGAAAGTTTGAAATTAAAGCATATGTTGTTTGTGCTCTCAAATGAAGTTGCCTTAGGTCCCAAGAGAGCATCAGTTTCCTGGGATGTTTTTATGTATTTGCCTCTTTTGGAAGGTTCTACACATGCAGCTCCTGTATAGTGGTAAATATCATTAGAGACTTTTTCTAGTGTGTTAAATAGGAATAAACTTCAACAAGCTGCTACATTACTATGTAGACTTAACCTTGTAGTTGCATTCATCAGAACATTTTAATTGTTAACCCTCTGTTCAGTGGTTAGTCTAACTAACACTTGTTGACCTAGAGAAGGTTGGTCATGCTCATTTTACAGGCCACTCTTAAGAGATCCAGGAGCCCTGAAGAGTGTCAGTAATGAAGCTTTGTAACTTGTCAAGTGTGAAATATGGCAAGAACCTGTGTTTCTATCTGGAAATTTGTAATCCATCACCCAGGACCACCTATACAGCACCACCCCAAGCAGTGACAAACATTATATAAAAGGGAACCTTTTAGAAACTAAAGCTGCACAATTTATTGTCTACTAATTGTTATCGCAAACTTGATCTCAGCAAAATACTGATCACAAATGGTGACAATATGCAAATGAGCCTGTAATCAATCTCAGTATTTCTGACAGAGCAACCAGTCACAACTCCAGGTGAGTTACTAGGTGTTCTGATGAATCGCGGTCTTCATGTAATCCAACAAAAGGCTAATTTTTAACCACTAAAAGTTTTGGCAAATCAGTGCATGAATGGGTGGATCTTAAGTGCTGTAGCCAGAATAAGGAGATATATATTTACATGTGTTGGTTTTGTGACATCACAAAAGCTATGATTTGAAGACAGGACAGTTGTTGTAGCTTATTTTTGCCATGTATGAATGGTGGGGTGAACATACCATTTGAAACAATATCTACAGATGTTTAAGGCTTTTTAATTCTAGAAAAGTGATGATATGAGGCCCTTTAATGTTGTGAAAGGATTCATAATTGCATTATGTAGCAGTAAAATCGCAATACTGAAGCTCTGTGAAGCTCTGTTAGAAACAGAAGCATACATAATTGTTTTCAAGGATCTCGCATGCTTGGCTTGATGGCTTAAATGGTGGACAAATCACTGGATTTTTAATCAGACTTCACCATGCATGTCTGTATTGGAGTAACAATTTCTAAATATTTTTAATGTCTATAGAAGTCATAAAGAAGACAAAAGGACAGGAGTTGTTCGTTTTTGTTAGAGGACTGCCCCAACTGGTCAGGAGCTCCCTTGTACTGATCAAAGGACTTTTTATGATACAATACCCCAAACGTAACCTGCCTTGGAGCAGGAAAGAACAGCAGCATAGGTTACTATGGTGATGTATCCTATCCACTTTTGTGAGACTGAAAATCCAAGGTCAGACAGAACTAAGCCTAAAGTTAATTGGCTGTGCCTGAGATAGGCCTGTAGAACATTTGGTCAGTTGTAAATGTGTTCCATTAGCTTGTAAAACAAAAAAGATGGTCCTAGAATAAAACTCACCTTTCTCAGAATCTGTATAAATAGGATTACTGTTACCAGACATACTCCTTGGCTGCCCTAGCAAGTGGATAAGTGAGTTTGTTGCCAATGCTGTGAGTGGGAACAGAACACAGTGAGGGGCGAAAACTGTTTTTGTTTCTCTTGGTTTGTGTGAAGTGAACCTTGGGGCAGGGCGCAGCACGCGTCTCATGTGATCCACACTGGTTGAAGGTCTCTCTGTTTAATGTTTACTCTTCCATCTCTGCCCATGTTACCTCACACTGCAGTAGCGTCAGTGGACGTTGTTGATTTTTGCACTGGTTTGGGTTCAGTTTTTAAAGAACTTCTTTGATGTGTTAGGTCAGGGATGTCTGATTCGGAGACCTCAGATTGGGTTGACTGCTGTAGCGCTGTTCCAAAAATGTGATGACCTAGCGAGATCTCTCTGAAAACTGAAGATCCAAAAATACGTTTCGAAAACTCAAAATGATCTAAAAGTAAAAATCCTCTTGTTTTGTGTGTGTTTGAGTGAACTAACAGAAAAGGCTATTGTAATATTTTATGGTTGTGCATCTCCAGCTTAATCTCTGGAATCTAGTTGGCATCTGGCAAGCCTATCTGTGGCATACAGTTAATTATCGAGGATAATAAATTTCCTGTTCTTTGTAGGACGACTAAAATCTGTTGACTCAAAATACATTTATATCGGAACAAACGGACAGCTGCTCCAGCACCTGCCCGTTAGCTCCTATTACAAGTGAGGGTCAAGTTACAAGTTTGTTTATTTTTCAATATATTCTTTCATTTCGTTTAGGTAAATAATTGTCTGTAATGATTGACTGGATGCAGACAATGCAGACAAAGATTAGGCTGAAAAACAATGAACTATTAAACTAAGCAGAAAGTGAGGATTGTCCTATATAAAAGCTACTTAGCTCTAATTCCTTTGGTCATTTTGGTGTAGATTATCCGGTTAACTGAAATCCTGCTTTGTGAAACTTGCCCCCTCTGGTAGTGTTTAGTCATGTTGCCAATACACACACACACACACACACACACACTCTTACTTGCAGACTTTGAGCTGGTTCTTTGAAAGGAGCTTTGAAGAGCTGACGAGTCATGGTTTGTCAGAGTCAGCAGCAATACAAGAATAGTTTTGTTCTGCCTTGATGCGGTCTTTTTGATGCTCAGAAGTGTGTGTATGTGTGATTAACAACGAGAGAGAAATACTTATAATCACACACATGCACATATATACACACACACACACACACACACTAGTGACCAGGCCTTCTCAGTCACCTCTCTGTTAATCCCTCTACCACAGTGGCAGCTGCTTTATTGTGTGGTTGCTCTAAATTACACACCCATGTGCCAGACAGGACCGCTGGGGCCTGTACTCAGGTCAGGCTCAATGCTGGCACACACTGGCTCTCTGAGGCTCACACACTCATCCAGGATCAGCCAGCCTTGATGAACCGTGGTCTCGGCTGGCTGTGAGCAGGAAGGATTTGATTGCTGAATAGAGAGGGGCTTATTTTATACTAGAAGGCCATATGTACAAGTGAGTGCTGATCCAGGGTCAGTTCTAGCTTTACATGTCTTATATGGACACAGCAGGAGCTCAGTGCACCCCAGTGATTGGTAAAAGTTGGAAATGGCACCAATCCAATAGCCAGATTCAGTGTTAGGCCGATATCAGCAGAAAGCGTTGGACGACGGGGTTTGGGTACAGTCTGAAATATCACCATTTATGGCACAGTTTAAGTGTTACAACTATAATTCTGACCATTTTGTGGGTTCTGTGTTTTCTCGTAATGGACTAAAAGTGACCTTTCTCGCTTTGTGTGTGTGTTTGACTAAAATAACAGAAAAGGCTGTTTTGTGTCACATTTTATATTTGAATATTCCTGCAGTGTTTGAATATAAAGCTTTAAGACGTGGTCCAGTCCCACATTATATTACTGACCTCAGTGTTTTGAGCTGTGTACTTTTGTTAAGTGGCTTTTTTTTACTGTCCAACTTGATGCTTTTTATGCAGATTTATTTGAGAGTGGTGATAGGTTTCCATGACATTAATCTATTATTCAAGATCATTGTGGATTATTTGACAGGATAATAATACCACACCATGGGGAGGGGAGAGAGAGTTCAAGTGAAGCAAAGGAAGAAAGAGAGGGGCACTTTTCCATATTCGGTGTCACCGTGGGAAAATTCCATCTGCATGACTCCCTGTAATTCCCAGCATGTGTGCATACGGCGGCTCCGGGCCCACAGTGAATCCTATGGCTCAGAATAGAGAATCCTACAGCTCGGAATGGAATTGGTGCTTAATTGGATTCAGAGCACTGCAGGGATCTCAGAAAACGGGTCCACTACATGGTAGTGGCAAGTATGGATAGAGTTCAATGTTACAGTAGTGTAGCAAGTATTATATTTACCTTATTGATAATGAAGTCAATGAGCCTGCTCTTCCTGAAAGATGTCTTTCTAACCAGACATATCTTGTTTTGGTTGAACTGTTTTGGTTTTTTTTTTTCCTCTTAAAATTACACCTAAGAGAACCTTACCCAGCGCGGTAAACATTAACCAGACAGAACACAAATCCTGAAAGGAAACTCACTGTTTATATAATGGCGTCAGGTTTAATACGGCTTTGAATAATAAGGCCTTTATTATAGAAGAACCTTCAGCCTGATGGAGAGCATGGAGTGTAGTAACTGATTTAGCTAAAACTTTTAGGAAAATTAGAAAATTTTATATCCAGTCCAACAGAAAAAAACAAAACATTTTGAAAATTGTCTTGGCCTCCCCAGTCTCCAGATCTCTCTCCCATTGCGCTGCAGGGACGAGCTGGACCAACAGGTTTGAAATGAGCGTCCAGCAAATGAGACAGAACTGTTTGCACGCTTGAAAACGTGGACACCCTCGCAGCATTTTATTTCCAGAAAATTGCTGGAAAATAGATAACAAACCTGTGCTGCTGTGGTAAGACTTGTACAAAAGCTTTCACATTCCAATACACTTACGGTCCGTATTGTTACATTACACCTCAAAACCTGTCAGTTACATTTGTATTAAGTACTTCAATTTTTTTCAAAAATGGGCCCAAACGTCTGGCCTGTAGTGTATAAAAAGTAAGTGTTATGTATGCCAGTATTTCATTTTAAATGTAATTCGTGCTTGTTTGCTTGTTTTGAGTACTTGATCACAAAAGAAAACAAAAATCTTTAACAAAAATCTCGCAGTAACACGTTTGCCATGGGCTGCACTAGCAATATGCAGCAGTATGATCACTGTGCTTATAATTACTTTTATGGTGCAGGCTTAGTATGAAGCAGATTAAGAGCACTGATAGGAAGCAGGTCTGTCATTTGTAGTCTTATCATGCAATACCAAACAACACAACATAAATCCTTCCTGAAATGGAGCCAACTCTTCATTAAAAACATCTTTATTTGGGGGTAGGAACCCACTGAGACTAAAGAGATGGCGACCATTTTAGAGACTGTGATAATCTGCATTGATTGTAGTGTTCAGGTATTCCACAGCATTAGCTGTAACAGCATTACAGGCACTTTTAAACACTTGCGCTCTACACAACCTTTGTTTTTTTCTGCGCTCAAGAAATGTGTGTTTAGGCACTTATGTAAGTACTTAAAGAGGGTCGAAAAAGAGGCTTATTGGAACGCCCAGTGTTTTTCTACCTAATCTGTCTACACTCTCTGTAACATAAGGTCAATCACTGCAAACAGTCTTTTTGAGCCAACTCATTTACAATAGGAGCTAATGCACAGATGCTTCAGTTCCATTAATTACAGAAAAGCATGCGTGGGTGTGTTTGTTAAAGGGTCATGAGTCAAGAGCAGTCATGTTCAATTATAGACGTGGCAACATTTAACAGAACCTGTAACTGACTGTGTTTACATCAGTAGACAAAAGCTTCTGTGCTCCCACTGTAAAGGTACATTAGGCATTATAGATGTGTGCATGAAAGTAAGAGAGAAAGAGTGTGTGTGTTTTATGCATCCATAATAGATGCTGTGTTGTGATTAGCATTCCTGCTGCAGTTTGCGCTGACTCACTGTGGAGTGTAGCTTCTCTCCTCGCTCTGGAAATCAATAAGTATCCATCTGCTGGCTCTGGAGAGCAGCGTCCACTGCTAATGTGAGAGAAACCCACTGTACTTGCTCTCCCACACTCCCACACAGTCCCACATCTGCATATAGGCCTTGTTCTACCTTAGATTTTCCTCCCTAGTCATTGTCTGTCTGTCTGTCTGTCTCTCACTCTCTCTCGCTCCCTCTCTCTGTCCATCTTTCTCTCTCCTTCTCCCATTCCCATTCCCACTCTCTCTTTCTCTGTCTCTCCCTCTCCCTCTCTCACTGTCTTGCTGTCTTTCTCTTGCTTTGTTTGTCTTTCTGTCTCCTCTCTCTTGCTGTCTTACTCTCTCTTGCTCTTTGTTTCTCTTTTTCTCTCTTGCTGTCTTGCTCCATCTCATGCTTTCTCTCGCTCTCTCACTTTCTCGCTCTCACGCTCTCTTGTTTTCTATCTGTTTCTCTCATTCTCTCTCTCTCACTCACTTTGTTTGTCCCTGTCTCTCGCCTTCTCCCTCTTTTCCTCTTGCTGTCTTACTCTCTCTTGCTCTTTGTTTCTGTCTCTCTCTCTCTCCCCCTCTCTCTCTTGCTGTCTTGTATCTCTCTCTGTACCTCTCTCTCTGTCTGTCTTTCTCTTGCTTTCTATCAGTGTCTCTCTTCATCTCTCTTCCCCCCCCCCCCCTCCCTCCCAGAAATTCACTCTGTTATTAAGCTCTTATCGGGTTTTCATCTGACATCACCTCCTCCACTTCTGTCCTGTAGAGCCGCGCGCCCCCCACTTCCCGTCTGTACAGGAAAGTGGGCTTTTGTCTTCCGCCACAGGTGTGGTCTCAGCAGGAAATGAGCTTGTTGACGGACACACCTGGCCATAACCCCACCAGGCAGAGTGGGAGGGTATGAGGGGCGTGTGTATATTTATGTGGGCTAGGGAGGTGGATTCATATGGTGTTTGATGCTTTTATGTTTTTTGGAAAAGTGCTTGAGGTCCTCTGTGACCCTCATGTGCATCTCAGATGTCTCTTGTGTCCCTCTGTCGCTTCACTCTCATCCAGCCTCTGTGCTCAGTAGGGCTGGCATGAAAGACATTTTACAAGAATTATCTATCCTATACTTTCCTAAACTTGAATATTGGTTTTCAAAATCCTTAAAAATACGCATGTTTTGTTATTAACTATGATTCTAAGTAATTAATACAATTCAGAAAATGTCCAATAGGGGGTCACTGGATATCTAGTTGTTTGTCACTATTTTATGTAGTGGAAAAGAAGCGATTTTAATCCTTATCCACTTCCAGAACTCTCCTAGCAAACAGCTTTGAGGTTCTGAGTTCCTGGTGTTTTAGTGTCACATATGTCACGCTGAGCTTTTTTCCTTGTTGTCTTACTGTCTCCTATGAGCATGTCTGCTCTTTTACCTTTAATGCCTACGTAAAAAGTGGCAACACAGATGCCTGAACTAAACAAATATGTATTTATTTCTTATATTTGATCAGTCTATAAAACTGTTCTTTTTAATGGTCTGATGAACAGTGTCGTAGATTAGACAGCTTATTTTGTGGCCTGGTACAAATAACAAAACATCCAAATACTTACTATACTCAGGGTTTCAGATTACTCTGACCAGCCTATGTACTCAAGCGTCTTTTCTTTTTTCTCTGAAAGACAAAGAACTGGATCTCCTTGGAGTTCTTTCAGGCATTTTTCTTCCATCATGCTCTTTTTTTTTTTTGTTGTTGTTGCTTGTTTGTTGTTGTTTTGGGGTTTTTTTTGTATCCTTGGCAGTCAGAGAACCTTCAGTCAGAGAACCTTAAATCGGTATTTTCATAAATAATATTCAATTAACATGGGTAAGATATGCTAGACTGCTAATTGGTACTGCAGTAAAATGACTTTTTATGGCATATACACTGTGTAGAAGTCTTAATAAACCTCACAATGGTTTATGTTTTGCCTTGAATCACTGTGTTGGTGCAGAGTTGGATACTATTTCCTGCTGTCAAACTATCTTTGGAAAATTAAGTAGATATATAGTTGTTTACACTCCCAGCAGAGATCTTTTTGGGGTTTTGTGAACTGCTTTGGCGAAAAACCCATTTTATATTGTCAATATTCAATATTATAGAGTTTCTGGAGTACTGATGTTGCACTTTAAAGCTCCACTCTTTACAGACCAAACGGCTAATTCCCACTAGCCTTCGCCCTTATTAATTATTTTGAATGTGTGTTTGGCCACTTGGTGCAAGCAGCTAGCTGTTGTATAACTAACAAACAAAGAAAACAAATTAGAAAACAAAAGTGTTCTCCATCATGTTAGTCGGGCTCATCCCAGAAGGCTTGGAAAACACCTGCTACGTTACATTGCAGGGTATCTGACACCTGAAATGAGATCAT
Source organism: Hydrocynus forskahlii (assembly GCA_037974365.1). Taxonomy (NCBI): domain Eukaryota; kingdom Metazoa; phylum Chordata; class Actinopteri; order Characiformes; family Alestidae; genus Hydrocynus; species Hydrocynus forskahlii. The sequence continues at coordinate 23,362,428 of JBBPCX010000088.1, read as the reverse complement.
TTGTTTAAGGTTATTGTAGTATCAGAAGTCCTTTCTGCCTCCAGGGCAATAACAAGGGGGCAGGTGGGGACACACACAGAGACATGGTGTAATGTCAGACCCTCAGTGTGTTTCTGTTCCACTCCTTCACATGTGTGCGAGGGAAAGTGAGAAGGAGAGGACTGTGGTTTCAAAATAAGTTAAGTGTTGTAGAATCCATAGCCTGAGGCCTCATGGAGGCACTTCATTTCATTGATTTAACAATAGCCTCAAATAGATGGTTGTGGGGAAATGGTAGTCTTTCTCTAGAAATAAGTGATATTACAAGTGCTAGTCGCCTTATTTTATTTGAAATAGTACATGACTGTACAAAAGACTAAGCAATTTGAAGAGAATGTCATCATTTTTCTGACCTGTATTGTGACTGCGATTTGTTTTTCAAATGAGGATCTGTCCATTTTTTCAGATTTCAATATAGAATTATTAAATGTGATCTAAAATGAATATTATACTCATCATTTAGGTTGAGTCCAAACTAGCAACAAGGTGCAAAACAGTGTATTGTTCATCACGTGGTAGTGAACTACTCCTTTGTCTTCCATTTCGTCATTAATAAAGTCATGAATGATGTCATACTATGATTAAGCTACAGGCTGTGTGCCTCTGGAAGCCTGGCAGCCCTGTGCGGTGTATCATACACACATTAAACGCACCGTGGATTTGACCCACAGACCTTCAGCATGTTTCATTCCTGAATGTTGCCATGGTTACCTGGATCAGGTCGCATTTCCTTTTGTTTTAGTTCAGTGAGGGGATTTTTGCACTGACTCACTGTTGCACCCACACCACTTAGCTATGCAGATTCCAGTACCCTGCATCTTTTTTTTTTTTGTTCTGTTTTGTTAACACATACTGTTGAATCAACTAACTCTCCAGTTTCCTGACTATTATTGGGAGAGCGGGAAAGCTAGTGTGCCCAACAAGCTCCATTTTGCTGGCTCTGGTCCTTTTGAAGCTAAATTGGGATCAAATGAGTGAGTTTACAAAAGACCACATGGTGGGCAACTTGGTGAGAAGTCTCTTTGTCATGCAAGACACACATGCACATACACACTCCGGCTGCCATGCGGACAGACGGCTCACGCATTTGTGACCCAGTGTGCAGCTGTGGTCTGGTTTTTTGTTTCAGTCACACACAGGTTTGTTTTTATACAATGACAGGACGCAGAGTGTTAAATCTTCTGTATGTGTTATACATATGTAAGTTATATGTAGTGCGTCCCATATGCACGTATAACATTTTATGTAAAACAGCTAAATGTAATGTTCTAGCTGCTATATATAAAATCTGCTATATATTATAAAACTGTTATCTTCTCATGTATGGGTGTAAGCATTGTGTTGCATATGCAAGTATCCATTGTATTATACATATGTAAGAATTTATATAAAATAGGTCCTCTAAAACAAGCTGTAAAATGCTCAAAAAATGTTTTTTGTTTCCGAAATCTGAAACTCATGTTAAAAGCTGTTGTGTAGGTCCTGACTTTGTAGATTATTCTTTTTTTCCTCAAGATATTCTTGTACTGAAAAAAGTATAAGAAATACTTACTTGCACAAAGATTTGTGCTTTGTCACTTAGCAGCTGGGTTCTGGATATGAAGAATGTGTGGGTGCGGAACTGTGTGTTTTATTTAACTCGTAATTAGCTGCCCGTCAGACGTGTGTAGGTCGACTGTGAAAGCCTGTCATCTACTCACTCAACCCTTAAATCAGTTAAAAATTACAAATTTCAGTTCGAACTATATGAGTTTTTTTTTTTTTTTTTTGGTCAAAGTACGCCTTGTCTGGCTCTTCAACAGAGCTGTGTGTGTGTGTGTGTGTATGGTACGGGGTGTATAATTCAAAGGATGTACATACACGCACGTACACACACACACACACACACACACACACACACACACACACACAGCTGCCACCGCTCATGCTTGTGATTTGTGTGTTTATCTATGTGCACATGTGCAGCAGTTCTGTCCGCTGAATCCATTCCGACTGGCAAAGTGGTTCAGTGTGCTACTCTCTCATTTGCAAATGGTCATTTAGGTTCTATATCAATTATGAACTCTGTTTCCTCTGTCATTTTGTGCCCAGGTTGCAGGACTAGTGCTGGCTGGTGGACTTGTTTTGACCTGACTGTTCAAGGAGAAGCCTAAACCAAAGGTAGGCCATTTTTCACTAACTTTGGTGTATGAGTGGCTTTGCAAGTTATTTCAATGTTTTATACTACGTGTATATAGATGTAGTGATCTGTTTTGGTGTATTTCTTTCTCTGGGTTCTGCAGGTCTTGCCAAGTCATATTTAGAATGAAGAGATCATTTGAGGCTCATAGTACCTAAATGCTATGGTGTCAATAAGTTTATTAGTTGACTAGTAGCCAGCTGACTAGCAAAAAAAAGCATAGGCCATAATATTTCACCAACCAGGGCTGGTCGTACTCGTTGTCAACCCACAACTACTAATAACGTGACTGACTGGTATCCAGAAACCCTTTCTAGCTCTCTTTCAAGCATATAAATACCATAAACCCCAACATAAAGCTAAGTTGAAATGCTTTTGTGTTCTAAATTTTGACCAAGATTTTCATTTTTCTGCAAATGTATATAAATTCCAGATATCAGTCACTGATCTCCTTGATTAGTAAAAGTCAAAGTAAACTTTGTCCTCTCAGCTGTTTACATGTATACAGTGAGACCAGGCTGCATGGCCCCTGTACAAAAAGGCACATACAATACACATATATAGATAAACTATAAATATAAACTAGAGGTAATAAATGTGCAATTTAGTACATAGGGACATTTTTCTCATCCGAAACCTCTGCAGTGAAGTGGAGAACAAACAGAATGCTGGAGTGTAACTGTGTGCTTTATATGCGCAAATGATGATCAGCAGTTCAGTATAAATATACAGTCGATCGATGAAAGTCAGTGACTATTCAAGTGCGAATGTAACATGGATGTGTTTTGTGCATGTAGCTGCATGTGCATCATAAAGCAGTGAAGTAAAGTGCAGTGGTGGAAAGCTGAGTCAGTTCACTGTTCAGGTGTGTGTGGGGGGAGTGGGGGGGCAGGTAGTGTGTTAAGGAGTCTGATGGCTTGTGGGGGGGAAAACGCTCACACTGTCTGGCTGATTGAGTTTCCAGATGGGACCAATATCAACCCTGCAGAAACAATATTTATGGGCCAATATTCATGGATTGCAGTGCTCAAAATATCTAGGTTTATTACTGTTCAGAATTCACTATCGTCCCAACCCAAGTAACTGCATAATTACGTGAGAATAGTAGTGCAATATCAAAGGACTCATGCTTAATTCTACTGTTAATTCAGTTAGTGATGTATTTCTTTTGTTGAAGTTTCTTCAGACCTGTGGCAGGATAAGCTTTATCCACTTTTTTGCCTCTTGAGAGAGAAAGTTCTGCTCCGTAAGCACCACAAAAACTAAGCTCAGGCCACTTTCCCAAAAGCATAGTAAAGATCAGGCAAAAAAAAAACAGTAATAAGCTGTAATATAATAATAATAGGTTGTCGTGACTCTACAATAATAATAATAGGCTGTCATGGGAACCTGAAATGATTGGCAATGCTATGCAGTATTCAAGAAAACAGCTTTTTCTTCTTTTTTTGTGGAAATATGCAGTCTGCCTTGTAACTGTGATGTAAGTGCAAGATGAAGATGCAGTCTTGGAGCAGGTTTGATTTGATGTGGCACAGAATGGTAAAAATAGCTCAAAGTAATGGCAGGCAGTGTGAACTGAGGTGCTGTGAAATTCATCAGAGGAGATTTAAAAAAGGGGATGAAGTAATTAGCATAATGCCTCTTGATTCTTGGTGTTGTGAAGCACCATAAAAGTCGTCTCATCATGCAATGTGAAGTAGCTGGACCTGTTTTTCATGTCTTGGAGCAAGAGGGACCAGTAAGGCCTGGAAACAGTCAGGGATAAGGGATTTCTGATCCATTTAATGCATTTTAGTAGCTTAAAATTGCCTTATGTTGTGTGCTTACACTAACTGGGTGGATTCATCTGGATACGGTCATGTTTCTGAGCGGTCTGCCTGAGTTGGAACCAGGGGTTGACCAATCCACGTGTTTTTCAGTGCCGATTCGATTTCAACACTACCGATACTGACACAGATTACTTAAATATGTTCATTAATGTTTGTATTGTGTTTAAGGTTAGGTTATGTTTTTATTCTTGCGAATGTGCATGCTAGGATGTTTCCACCATTCATTTGGAATACATTTAAATTCAAAGCATTTGTGTATATATTTTGCTCTTTTTTATATATTTTTATCTTCTCTAGTTCTAATAAGAAGCACACAACACTTCTCCGAAGGACTGGTGGAAACAGCCTAGCATCCACATTCTCAATAAAAACATGTGGTTAGGGAGGTGCCCCTGCAATCAGAAGGTTGTGGGTTCAAATCCCTACTGCCAGTGGCGCCACTGAGCTACCTTTGAGCAATGTCCTGTCCTCACACACTGCTCCCTGGGCGCCCCTCGTTGGTGGCAGCCCCCTGTTTCACATGGTGAATGGGTTGCAGAGAAAGAATTTCCCACTGTTCACACTGTGTGCTGTGGTGTGTTCTCGTGTGACTATAAGGGGCCACTTTACTTTACTTTTTTTTTTTAATAGAACTAGATAAAAATGTAATGCTATGAATGGTCATAACATACAGAGGAGTATATAGACGTGGCTGGAACGAGCACGCGTGCGAGCTGGGTTGTGGTGAAGAGTCCAAAAGCGGGATGGGGTACAAGCGTGTGATATGAGGACATGGGTTTTTTAGGATAACGCACAGCTTAAGTGAAAACATATGAGTTTCTGTAGACCCCCAGAGAGCAGAGCATGGGAGTGCAACGGACCGACTGGAATTTTCCTGGAAATCTAGGCTTGTAATGTGTGCTCTGAAAAAGGCCCAGTCTTCCAGCCTTCATCTACAAGCTGTACTATTAATAAAGCATTTTGAAGTACGTATGTTCCTACATCTTCTGTTTGTTCTCAGCACAAGGCATTTTCAGTCTAAGACTGTGCATCAGGCTTGCTGGACAGAGGAAAGTCTTTCAGCCAGATGGTGACCCATTATTTTTTGAACAGATTTTTGGTGAATGTGTTATTTTTAAAACATCTTGGCTGTTTGCGCTCGACTGACATATTGTCCTTAATATTCATTATTTATAGTGCACTGATTTTATTCAAAGTGTGATCATTTTTTTAGTTGTCAGTGTAATTCCTCGTATTGTATTTTATTGCTTAAAAAAAACACTACAAAAAGGCACTAATGTCGTACAAGCACTGTAACACACCTCGCATGGCTATTAGTATTTTAAGATACCAAGTGACGCGGCGCCCATGTCTTACTAACTGGCTCAGGACAAGGACAAGGACAAGAGCTCCTTCTTTTCAGAGCGGTAAATAGTCCTCAGCCAGCTGCCAGTAAGGGTCGGGGGTCATGGACCAAGCGGCAGCGTGCTGGTCGCCACAGGCCGTTTAGGTGGGGGCTGTTTTTTTGTTGTTTTTTTTTGTAGCTTGACATTCTCAGCTGCTTCAAGTGGAGAGGAGTGGGGTGAGGCCTCTGCATCACTGCTGCCAACACATGGCCTGGCCCACACACACACACACACAAACCGAGCTATTTCTGATGTTTAACAGCGTTGTCTCACATGCACGCATAGTTACTGCCTGACAGCATGCTTTCACATGCACACACAGCAGGTGACTGTGCTCACCGGGCCCTGTCGTGGCTTAGTAATGTCTGTCTCTGTCTGTGTATCTCTCTCTCTCGCTCTCTCTCGCTCTCTCTCGCTCTCACGCTCTCATCTCTCTCTCTCTCTCTCTCTCTCTCTCTGTCTGTCTGTCTCTCTCTTTCTCTCTCTCTCGCTCTCTCTCTCGTTTTTCTATCATTAGCAATTAGATATGTAAGTTGCTGTCTCAGCATTTTTTTTTTCATAAGGCAGGAGACAGTTTGAAGTATGACTGTTTGTATATGGTTTGCAATTTGTGATAAAAATGGATACTGCCCAGCTCAACTTAACAGTCATCCTCCTATAGGTGCTTGTGAGTTTAGGGAGTATGTTGCTCTGAGTGTGTGTGTGTGAGTCTGGGAATAAGGGTATAGACCGGATGTGAGAGATATTTTGAGGCGAGGATGGATCTGTGTCCTCTCTTGCTGCCTGTAATCCCTGGAGGCCAAATGCCCCAGTTATAGCCCTTTTATACTCCATCACACGCACAGTCACGGGATCCAAAAAAGTTCCCCGGCAAGATCACACTCCTTTTAATAAGCACTTCCTCACATACCGTCTGAGATACATGCAGCTCTTTTGCATCAGGAACGTCTATCAGGTTGCTCGCACCTGGAATATCTGTGGTGCTTATCTGTGATACTGACCTTCAGAAAAGCTGGTGCTTTAGTAGTGTGTCAGTCACTGTTGTTTTTAAAGACATGAATACTTACTTTAAAGTTTCCTATAGAGCTGCACGATATGGACAAAACATCAGTATCGTCATTTTACTGCTACATATTGCTATTCTGATGCATTTCACGATATTAAAGGGCCCATATCATGACTTTTCTGGACTTAAAAAGGCGTTATGTCTGTAAATAATGTTTCAAATGGTTTACTCCCCCCCATCCATACAGTATGGAAAATAAGCCACAAAAACAGCCTGTTTTGAAGTCATAGTTTTTGTGATGTCACAAAATGAACACATTTGAATATCTTCTTTAGCCCTGCCCATTCATGCACTGATTCACCAACACCTGTAATGGTTAAAAATTAGACCTTTGTTGGATTAGATGAAGTTCTCAATTCACCAAGTAATTCACCTGGAGCTGTGATTGGTTGCCCTGTCAGAAATACATTGATTGGTTAAAGGATCATTTGCATATTGAAGACTTTTGCGATAACGCTATTGCAGAGACTGATATTGTGATCAGAATTAACAGACAACATAGAGCAGCCCTAGTTGCGTAGAACCATTGACATTACAAATAATTCATGAAAGCTAGTAGGGGCTTGTTAACATTATGCAAATATAATTCCTGCACAGTATCCTATTAGTCATCTTATCACTTTTGGTTAAATATTGCTTTAATAAACACTTAGACTTGATTTGACAAATGAATGTGTGTTCATGAATGTGTGTTCAAGAAAATGCAGGCTGTCTTGGGTCTTTAACTTTACTCAGTCTCATATTACTTAGAGCAAATTGAATGTTGTTATATTCATGTTTCTGATTATTGATTAGTGGAGCTAGCAAGTATAAAGGTTTTACACAAGCATATTAGATAATGTGTGTCGTTAACTGTTGCAACAATTTCAGAAGGATTTCAGAAGAATGCTAGAAGGATATTTGGATATTCTTTCTTTGGAAAGTGAGGCAGAAAAGATTGAAAACAAACGAACAGGTTCAGTCCCAGAGGGCTCAGATTTTGCATTTTTATTGTATTTAAATTTTCCCCTAAGGTCATTTGACATTTGTCTGGTTTTATGTTGAAAAAATAAGCCCTTTTCCATCCTCTCCTCATCCGTTAATATTAAACAGCCTGTTGTACGACTAGGTCGCCTGAATTTTGTGACCTCACAAAAACCCTGAGTTGAAAATGTACTGTTTATACAACATATAAGAACATATGTGGACTGGGTAGTGAGCAGCATGTTTTAAAAAAGCTGTTTGCATATTTTTTTGTATGTTTTAAAAATTTACATACTAGTTTAAACACTTTTTGTGTGAGGAAAATTCTATATGGACCCTTTAAGCATATTACACTCTCCTACTGTGGAACATTAGGACCTGTCACAAAGTCAGCATTTTGGCACCTCAGAAACATTGCTAAAGTTAGAGACTTTGTGTCCAAACAAGACTTAGAGAAACTGATGCACGCCTTCATTTCCTGCAGGGTAGACTATTGCAATGCTCTCCTCACTGGGATTCCCAAAATCCATCAGACAGCTCCAACTTGTACAAAATGCTGCTGTCAGAGTTCTGACTACAACCAACAAAAGAGAGCACATTACTCCAATTCTGAGGTCCTTGCACTGGTTCCCTGTTCGGTACAGAACTGATTTCAAAACATTACTCAGTGTACAAGTCAGTTAATGGTTTGGGTCCTACGTACATCTCTGATATGCTTGAACTATATATTCCTGGTGGGTCTCTTAGATCTGCAGAAGTTGGCCAGTTAGTGGTAAGAAGATCTGAAACTTAACATGGTGAAATGGCATTTAGTCATTATGCAGCTCGCTGCTGGAACAAGCTGCCCATTACTATCAGATCTGCACCAACTGTAGCTTCAAAAAGCTGCTAAAAACAGCACTATTCTTCTCTGCCTTTATATTTGCACTTTTAATTTTCTTTTATGTATTCTTTAATTTATTTTATCCCTCTCATTATCTTGTTTTATTTTATTCTATCTTATTTTTATTCATTCTGATCTTATTTTCCATTTCTGTAAAGCACCTTCTTTGTATGATAATGTGCTATATATATAAACTTGAGCTTAAGCAAATTGTCAATAGCTCGTTCAAATCAGCCTCTGATTCTCAAGCTTTATCTGACATGAAAACTTCCTGGTTAAACCTACAGTGACCAATTTATAGTGACACCTTTCTTTACTGCTTTTTCTTTGGGTTTGCACTGGAATATTCACACGCATGTGTGTAGTCCTGGACCTATTGGGTCTTTGTTAAGAACAGGGTGGACTTTGCTGCTGAAATGACAACACACCCATGTTGACCTCTGGAATTGTGCTACTCCTTTATCAAAGGAGCCCTTTTACTGGACCTGGCAGGTGCGCGAGAGTGTGTGTGAGCAAGCGAGAGTGTGTGTGAGCAAGCGAGCTTGTGTGTGTGTGTGTGTGTGTGTGTGTGCGAGCGAGAGTGTGTGTGTGTGTGTGCGAGCGAGAGTGTGTGTGTGTGTGTGTGTGTGAGCGAGCGCGCGTGTGTGCGAGCGTGTGTGTGTGTGAGCGCGCGAGCGTGTGTGTGTGCGCGCGCGAGAGCGTGTGTGTGTG
>JBBPCX010000088.1:23294351-23304351 GCA_037974365.1 Hydrocynus forskahlii | reverse complement strand
TCAGCTGATGCCAGTCTAAAGTGGCATGTCTGAAGTCTTTCCCGCCGTTTCTGATGAGCACGGACCAAACTAGTCAATAAACTTGTGCGTGTCTCCATACAGCCACTTCTGTGGTGGCATGGCTACTTCGTTCAGGTGCCCACAGTCTTGCCCGCACTTGCAGGAGCGGATGAACATGACGGCTTTGTCCATGCGGCCTCCTCCAGGGCACTGGAAGGGCACCGAGAGGGTGCGGGTGTGTCTGGGGGCACAACACCGGCCGTCAGTGCAAACGCCACAGTAGTTCGGCTGGTAAGCGCGGACACTGCGGCAGCCTGCGTAGGTCAAGTAAATGGGTTCTGGAGACTTGTGGGTGCGTGTGCACTTCTTCCCTTTCTGGAGGGAAAACAGGAAAAGGTGGAAAAGGGAAAAAGAGAAAGAGTAGGAAAGATGATGAGATGGAAGGAACAGCGTGGTAAAACGCTCTGACTAAACTGCACGACCCAAACTGCTCAATTTCATCATCATTCTTTCATTCGTTTCCTGTAATCACTTCATCCACACTGGGGTCGGAGCCTATCCTGCCTCAGGGCGCCAGTCCACAGCAGGCAAATACATCTTAACGGGGCAGAATCCTAGATTTTTCTTGCAGCGTATTTTAGGTCCGTTTGTCTACCGAAATGTACCAAAAACACTCATTCATTTTTGCATGACCATTTTCAATCTCCTCTTTTGTACTTCGCACCAAATTTTTTTTTTTCTCTGTGCTTTTAAGACCAGCACATGTAAATGACCTCCGTTCTGATTGGCTGCTCTGTATTGTGCCTTGTTCAAAAAGCAGCTGGACATGAAATGCACTGAACGAACTAGTTTAAAAGCCTCAGAGCTTCAGTCACTCCTGTGTGACATCCCAATAATGAGGCATTTTTGGTTTGTTTGTTTCAGTGAATTTCAGTGAATTCAGTGGGAAAACAAAAATGATAGTGAGTTTGCAGGAATTATAGTACAAAGCCCATTTCCAATAAAAGTTAGGGCGCTTTCTGAAAATTCAATAAAAACAATAGATGTTACAGCTGTCAATTTCAAAATGTGTTTATGTTTACCAGATGGAGTTTGTCAGTGGTCACAAGGAACATCTTTTCTTTGTCCTTTTGTCTCTTAAATACAGATTTAGTTTTTCTTGCATTTGAAAGTGTCCGAACTAGGGCTACAACTATCGAATATTTTTGGAATCGAGTATTCGAGTACTCAGATAAATCGTACTTTTGTGTACACACTATATCAATAGTGTGTTGTGCAACATGAAAGGCCTCTTGAAATGAGAACGGACTTTCCGAGCCGCGTTTCTACAGCCGGAGTCGGGGGTTAGTTATCTTCCCCTAAGGCACCCGGACTGGCTAGCAACCCACATGATTCTCGTCCCCTATCCCTAGTTAAAGTCCGGATGCGCTCCTCTAACTCTGAAATCTTCTCCTTCAGATACGTAGCTAACGTACACTTAACGCAAGTAAACTTTCCGCTAATGCTAGTGACGGAGAGAGGGCTGAACTAAACATGCCGCACTCCGTGCAGACAAGGCGCTCGCCAAACTCCAGAGTGAAATTTTTTCGGACCAGTCGTCTCTCGTCTGTGAGCTGATGACGTTGTAGACCGATGGAAATAGTTTAATACTCGTCCAAAACGTTAAGTTAACTCACCAGTAAGTTATAATTAGCGACTAAAAACATAAGTACAAACACGCTAAGACGCTGATATACACTGCACTACGTTTTCCGTCTTACGCAGTGTAACATGGTCCCTCACTTCAGACATTTTCTGCCCTTGGCTCACACCGGTGTCTTCATTTTCTGCCATTTCCATAGAGAGCAAAATAAACGCGTCGTCTTAAAACAACGATACCGGAACTGCGCAGTAGTCTACAAAGCGGGAGTGAAACGATAGCAGAGACATTTGAAATAAAATGCTACATAAATTAAACGAAGCCTTGAGGCAAAGAATTTGCCTCGAAATGTTTTTGCAATCGAATAGTCGTTTCAGCCCTAGTCCGAACGTTTTTGGAAATGGGGTTTGTATACTACACTACTATCCTATACATCTTACTGAACAAATTATTGACATAGATTATACTGTTGCTGTCTTAAAAGTCACTTAAAATTTTAAAAGCAATCACTTTGGACCAATTGTATTGATTTACTTATTTACTTATAGATCCACTCTGTATATATATATATATACATATAGGCCTACTCAGTGTGTACATGCATACAACTTGCCTATGTCTACATTTAGTTTACATATAGTGTACATACACATATATGTATATATTTTACATTACAGACGTCCATATTTATATTTCTAGATTATATAGTGTACATTTTATACTGTACTGTTGATATAGTATTTTATTCTATTCTACTGTTTTTAATTTTTGCTGCTCTTATCTTGTACTGTCCACTTTATGCCATGACAAAGCAAATTTCCCAAAAACGTACCTTAGGAGGGAGAGCCAGTGAGCTGCAGGGGCGTATATTGCAGAGGCGGGTCTCTTTCTCCAGCTTGCACTGGGCATTGTCATTGGTTATTCGGGACGACAATCCCATTCCACAAATGCTAGAGCATGATGACCACTCGGTGGTCTGGACCACACACTGCTGCTGAACTCGGCTCCAATCTGAGGCCCAAAGAGAAAAGGTTGCTTTCTGGAAATGATGTGTAACATCTAGAGTGAGATTTATGGCAAGGGGTGAGAACACTTTTGGTGTTCTTGCATATCTAAGTGAGTGAGATGAATGTGGCTAAAGGAGACATAAGATAGTCTTAATGAGGTCTATCTGATTATTAACCTTTATTTAACCAGGTTTGTCCCATTGAGATCAGAGACCTCTTTGGCAAGGGAGACCTGTCCAAAATAGCAGCAACACAGTTGCAGTCCGACAGTTACACAATAGAAAAAATGATTACAATTAAACATACTTACATAAAACACTTGCATACAGAACGTGTGACCTCCAGTGTTTTCCCCTGAGTTTTAAAATCATTCAGGGATACTATGTTTTGCAAATGGAATTCAAATTAAAGATTGTTCCAAGCTTCAGGTGCCAAAACCCTAAAAGCTTTCTTTCGCAATTCAGTTCTTACTTTTGAAACAACCTATTTCAAAATGTCTGATCCTGCCTTGTGCAGACCTGACCAAAATGGCTTAATCTTTATAGGTGTGAGACATTTGAGTTCAGATTGTTTCAGTCCAGGCATATTTTGACTCAGATGAGCAGATTCAACAAACACTGGGAGTTTAGATGAATGTTGTCAATTTTTGCCGTAGTATTGTTTCCATGTCAAGTGATAGGACACTTCCTCCTAGCATCAACAACAAATTTGTGACAATCATGATGTTGGTACACTCTTAAAAACAAACATGTTTTTGGGTGTTTCCTAGAAAAGACCTTCATAGGAACCCAAACCAATAAAGACCTATTGGTCTTCATTAAGGTGGTGCAGACCGTGTAGATGAATGGCAGCTTTTTTAGGACAACGAAATCCGTTTACACGAACCAGATGTCATAAATAATGAAGAATGATGTGATACGACTGCCCTGGAGATCCCAAATGGCATCCAGGTCTTCATTAAGGTGACCCGGTCTTACAAATGTGGTTTTGGAAATGTATTTGACAAGTTTCGGGGATGCATTTACAAAAACAATTTGGGTGTCTTTTGACTTCCAGTGTTTGTTGGCTACATTAGCCTTGTAGCTCCTTGTAGCTAAACTAAAGAAGCCAAATTTGGACTCCAAACATGTCTTGGATGATAGATTGCATCTTTTGCCATGTCTTCTCACTTAGTCACGGAACCTTTATTATGGGAAGATTCTGTAAACTTTACTGTGGTTCTCCATTCTCACGGATGAACGGTTTCTTGTAACCAACAGTTGAAAGGTTCCTTAGGTGAGTACAGTTCTTATGTGCCATCACTCCACAAAATCTCTTTTGTCATCTTTACTTTTAAGACTGTATGGCGAGCTCCCTCAGACTTTGACCTACAGCCCTACTTCATCATCACTATGTGGGGAATTAAGGCCGTTAGATCAAATGTACTGCACATCAACTAGGTAGTTCTTCTGGATTCACACTATTCCATTACCTGGTAAATGTTTATATCCCTGCTCGTCTTCCCATCCTCTCCCCCCTTCCAGCAAGCCATTCCCCAGCCTGCTCTGTCCCCTGTCCTCCCATCCACTAGCCTGCTGCTTTCTTTTCCATCTTGGCTCCACCGGCCCTATCTCTCCCTTGTGGCAGTCCACGCTGAAGCAGCACTGTCCAGGGATCCGCACCAGTCGAGGGTAAGGGCACGAGGGTGATGCCAGGGGCAGGTTGGTGGTACAGAGAGGAGCACAACCCACTGCTCCATCTATACAGGTACAATGATGTTTGCAGCCCACATGGAAGCTCTCACCATTCTGGTACATCCTGCCGTTGTAGTCACAGGTGCGGCCTTCCAGTTTTGCTGAAGAGAGAGAGACAACAAGGTTCAAGGTTACTGTATTGTCATCTACAGCTGTGAACACATACACTATATGGACAAAATTATTGGGACACACCTGTTTTTCAGGGTTTGGGCTAGGCCCCTAACTTCCAGTGAAGATCTTAATGCTTCAGCAGACCAAGACATTCTGGACAACAGCATGCTTCCAACTTTGTGGACACAGTTTGTGGGAAGAACCTTTTCTATTCCAGCATGACTCTTTCCAAGTACACAAAGTGAGTTCCATAAAGACGGCTGGTTGGATGAGTTCAGTGTGGAAGAATTTGACTGGCCCACACAGAGCCCTGACCTCAACGCCATCCAACACCTTTGGGACGAACTGGAACGGAGATTGTGAGCCAGGCCTTCTCATCCAACATTAGTGTCTGACCTCATAAATGCTCTACAGAATGATTCGGCACAATTTCCCACAGAAACTCCAAAATCTTGTGGAAAGCCTTCCAAGAAGAGTGGAAGCTGTTACAGCTGCAAAGGGGGACCAACTCCAAGTTTATGGATTTGAATGCAGTGTCATTAAAGTCCCTGTTGGTGGAATGGTGGGGCGTCCCAATACTTTTGTCCATGTAGTGCACATTAAGTGATGAGACAATGTTTCTCCATGGGTTACGGCACAACATATAGCGATATTCAACAAAGTGCAGGTTATGACAGAATTAATACAATAAATTGACAATGCAACAGTGCAACAGTACAGTGTGAACGGGATGTAAACCTTCCAGAGTGACTAGTATTGCACCAAAGGTATGATACTGCACAAGAGGCAGTCAGCAGTATTGAGTCTAAATTATAAGCTTATCAAATAACAGGACATGAGTGTGCCAGGTTTTGACAGTAAATAGAATTCGTGCAGGTGCAACTGAAATACAGAGTGTAATATGAGAGGTATGATAAGTACAACGTGAGGTAGTCCACTGGAATGATACTTGTTAGGCAAGAAGGTGGAGGACTTTCTAGACTTCCAGTGTTCCTAGAAAATCATGTAGTCTCATGTCTATTGCGAAACCATAAAAGTGTAGTCATATTTGCGAGTTACATCACATGCTGGGTAGGAGGTCTACATGAAACTGTTACGTCTTACTGCTGTTCTCTGGTGTGTACACGTAACATTTTGTGCTTTTGAATGACCATTCGTCTGGTTTCTATGAGTTTCTATTGTCTGCCTACCAACAAATTCAGAGTCCAAACATACATGTGCATATTTCATATTGTACACGGTAATTCTATAGGAACAAGGTGTTCATTCGATATTACTGCCTCCATACCAGAGGCAGCAAAACACTCTTTTTTTGAGAGAATAATAACAGAAGTGAAGTTCTGGTCTCATAGTGGTCATACATTCCATTCCCCTAAGATTTCTGTATATGTTTCAAACAGCACTACTGCACCATCATATTTAACGATAGCCTGAATCTTTGAGAATCATCTCTTGCTTTACACCAAAAGAGCCCAACGTCCAGCACAGTTTGAGGATTTCCGGATTCAGCCCATCCATTAACTAGCAGGTTTGGTGGTTGGAGTATGAGAGGGGAATTGCCAATTATTTCTGTATGTCTGTATGTCCATCCATTTTCTACCCCTTTGTCCCGCACTCAAGGTCAGGGGGTGGGTGGGGGGGAGCTGTCATCCAAGGGGCCAAGACAATAATTACTGCTCTATTACTTTTACTGCTCTATTACTTGTTCAGTGTTGTCCAGCTCCCATGCATTGTTAGCTTTTGCAGATGCATGCATGTGTGAAGAGAAAGTGTTAGAAATGAGAAAGTGTTAATTTGTGTTTCCCTCCATGACCAGACCTTCAGGGACTCCCTCTATGGTGCCCTTGCACTGGTGTGAAGGCAACACAGTCTGAAACCACTTAGGATATCAACAACGACAGTCTTCACAGCTGTCCAGCCCTTTCAAGCCAGTGAGGAAAAGAAGCTATTTAAGGCTTGACCCCATCAAAACACCAGAGGAGGCCCTAGAGGGACAAGGAACACGTCTTCATCATAGCAAACATGTCCATGATCTTTTGCACGCTATAAAACCAGGGTTTTCTCTCGGCCTGCCTCTCACTTGTTCATGTAGGCACAAAGCCTTCTCGGTCTCAGATGTGGCTGGAGTGTGACCAAGGGCCCACATAACATACAGCAGAGCTCCTTGACAATTCCAAGTATTCCAAAATGTTTCTGAATTTTCCAAAGGTTCTCATTACAACATTTGGCTCTCTCTCCGTCCATGATCCCCCTGAGAACACGGGACAAGTCACAGTTCTTGGCTTGTATTAATGGTAAAGGGGAAGAAAACAAGTCAATGTTTTATAACAAGTCTTTAACAGCGTACAGCCTTTGCAGTATTAGAGAATCATCACAGGACTGTAGGTGCCTCATGGTTACTATTTTTCAGTGCTTTTCGGTGATTGCAAGATGGACAGAATAGTTGTGAACTTAGGACAACACTACTTTTGCACCAATCTCATAATTTACTTTTCACAGAAATGGCAACATTACATAAAACATCATGCATAGTCAGATGTATTCTTGTCGGTTTAAAAAATGTACTCAGTGGTAAAACACATCTGAATACAACAAGAATACATTTGTAATTTTGCTCCAT
This sequence comes from Hydrocynus forskahlii, assembly GCA_037974365.1. NCBI lineage: Eukaryota > Metazoa > Chordata > Actinopteri > Characiformes > Alestidae > Hydrocynus > Hydrocynus forskahlii. The sequence goes on along the minus strand of JBBPCX010000088.1, from coordinate 23,297,238 downwards.
AAGTGAGGGAGAGATATATGTTTCATTTGAACTGTAATGGTTTCACTGGACTGTATTGTGATTCTTTTTAGTGATTTCGAGATTTAAAAATCTTGTGAAAGAAACTGCATTTCAGTACAGAACAACACTAAATTTTGCACTACTTTCAAAATTTGCTTCTTAAAAAATGCAGTATATTATATAAAACATCATGTTTCTGTTTTTATTGTTGTTGGTATGAAAATGAAGGAAATCTGAGAATGGTCCAAATATTTGCTCAATGGCAAGACTGCAGCCTTCAATATTTTTGCAATTTTGCTCCAAAAGTGAAGGTAAGATTTATGTTTCATGTGACTTCGACTGATTGTATTTTGATTCTTTTCAAAAATTTCAAGAAAAAAAAAAAACTCTGTATAGGACGACACTGAATTCGTAGCACTTTCATAATTTATTTTTCAGAAAATGCAATACATTATAAAAACATCATGTGGAGTCTGGTTTATTCTTGTTTTTGTACTATTTTTTGTCATTTTTCTCCAAAAGTAAAAGATTTATATTTAATTTGGATTGTAATGACTGGATTTGGACTGATTTCAAGACGAAAAACATATTTAAAACATATTTAAAACATATATAATTTACTTTTTAAAAAATCCAATACATTATATAATATATTCTATCTGATTTATGCTTGTCGAGAAGGTTCTTTCCACTCACTTCTTTGGTACCTTAAATAAAGGTCTACTGAAATGTTCTTCAGTGTATTTAGAATTGACATTGCATGACAATAACAGGGGCCAGGGGTTAATGAAAGGTCAGAGGCCATGGAAATCTTGGGCAGGGGTAAAAAGAGGTGGAGAGAGATAGAGAGAGAGCGAGAGAGAGAGAGAGAGAAAGAAAGAGAGAGAGAGAGATATTCTATCCACTCCAAGTAGCAAAAAGTGTCTATTCATAGAACAGACTGGCATCCCCAACTTGTGTAGAATGCTGTTCCATTTCCGTCTGTCTCTGGTGGGGCTCAACAAAAAAAGACCATCTGCACCATCCATCTATCTCTCTGAGGACCAATAGATTCAGACAGACTGCATGTGGATTTCCCCCTGCATGACTTCTGATCAAATGCTGTTACTTCAAATACACAGCTGGTATGTAGTAACAGGAATGCAACTGACCTGTTCATCCTCCACTCACAAATTACACTTCAGCTGCTGTGAGATTGATGAAGCTTTACTGAGTGTTGGAAAATATCCCATTTAACCAACAATTAATAATATAATAATGGTTTCATATTTTAAATGCTTCATCGCCAAGGTAGAATTCATTATATGGACAAATGTACTGGGACACACCTGTTTTCCAGGTGTGTGTCCAGGATCAGATATATTATATAATGCACTTTTGAAATGTAAATCATAAAAGTGGTACATTAGCAATGTCCTAAACTGAAATACAAGTTTTTCACAAAATACATGTTTTTAGTCTTGAAATCATGGGGGGGAAAAAATCCACCCCTGCCCAGGATTTCCATGGTTGGATGAGTTTGGTGTGGAAGAACTTGAACGCACAATCGGATCTGCCCCATCAGTGCATTTCACATGTACGTAAATTAAAACTGCTTATTTTATGTGCGTATACACACACACATATATAAATATATATATACACACACACACACACACACACACACACACACACAACACTGCAAAATTGCTAGTGTATCATATTCTCCAATCAGTACTGATTTAAAAACCAGCATTTAATTATGAAAGAATGCATTTTTTGGAGTAGTGCAGCTTTTCTTGATAATGCATACCCGTCCGTGTATGTGGCTGTTGGCCTATGAGTGTGTACACAAAAATAAGAGCAGCCGTAATTTGTCCCAGTGTTACCTATTCCAAACACGCTATGGCACCACACATAAAAATAACACAGCTATAAATACAGTCTCAACGCAGAGCGCTTCCTAGTCACTACACCTCCTGGCCCTGACCCAACGTGTTTTACACATGACGGCACACACGCACACCGGCGTCCACACCTCCACCCCACTCACCTCGACATACACCTGTTCCAAACCTCACATCATTTCCATAGTTACATTCCAGTCCTTTGTGGTGATCGCAGGGCTTATGGATGCTGCAGTCCTGGTTGAGTTGAGCGGCACACACCTTACAACAGCCACAGCTGTCCGACACCAGGCTTACACCAGCAGGGCAAACCGGGCGACCTGGGGGGCATTTACACACCGCCGGGCAACTGGCATCCACCTGGGAGACAAACAGAGGAGGGTGGAGATGGATGGATGAGTGTATAGATCAATGGATGGGTGTATTGAAGTGATTCAGCAGTAATATATGTGAAACGAAATGGAATGGGGAAGTTGGTGAAAGGGAGAAAAAGGACAAAAGAAGGGGCTGTTAGTTTAAGGTGAATTGCATCAACAACTTAAGACTGTTTTTGTAATGGTTAGAATGGTTTTCCTTTGTCTTGTTGACTACACAACACACGATACAAGTTTAACACATACACCACTGCCATCACAGTTTTGCACAGTGGCACTAATGCAGCCTATGAGGTTTATAAAAGACTTTACCCAGTACCTCTTTTCCCTAAATGATCTACTTTGGGAGGTATACTTAAGATATTCATCTTACATCAGATATTTTAAGATAATAATCTTAGATATTTGACATTAATATAAAATAATAAATATTGCCCTGTTAACCAGATTAATTAGGACACTGTTAGCTCACTGTGTGTAAAATGTGAGTCTATGTTGAACTGCTAGGGAGCAATGAGAGGTGAAGGGGAGGAGTGAGGGGATCTCTCCACAAAGATAGTTGTCCCAAGATAAAACAGACAGCACATACCTGCTGCTAAAAATATAAAATGTGTGCAACTGCTACAG
>JBBPCX010000088.1:23280396-23294251 GCA_037974365.1 Hydrocynus forskahlii | reverse complement strand
CAGTCTGGATCAGATATGGCGGTGATTAGAGTTCAGAGCAGTTGACTGAAGCAGTTGACTGAAGCAGTTGACTGAAGTTTCTCTCAGCCCTGATTAGAGTCACAGTACGCAAGGGCGCCAGGAGCCAATTACACACTCACAAACACACACACACACACACACATTCCTATCTTTGCAGGCCATTTTCATAGACATTTTTGTGACTGTAGCTAAACAGTGATTTACCTTAACCTTAATCCAAGACTAACACTAACCTCAGCAACCACCATAAAACATACACTATATGGACTGAAGTACTGGGACCCCTGACCATGCCCTCAACAGGGACTTTAACAACACTACATTCAAGTCCATATACTTTAATATGGAGTTGGTCCACCCTTTTACAGCTATAACAGCTTCCACTCCTCATGGAAAGCTTTCCACAAGATTTAGGAGTTTCTGTGGGAATTTGTGTCCATTCATTCTGTAGAGTATTTATGAGGTCAGACACAGATGTTGGACGAGAAGGCCTGGATCACAATCTCTGTTCCAGTTCATCTCAAATGTGCTGGATGGGCTCTGTGTGGACCAGTCAAGTTCTTCCACACTGAACTTGTCCAGCCATGTCTTTATGGAGCTCGCTTTGGGGACTGGGACACAGTCATGCTGGAACAGAAAAGGGTCTTCCCCAAACTGTGTCCACAAAATTGGAAGCATGGCGTTGTCCAAAATGTCTTCGTCTGCTGAAGTATTAAGATTGCCCTTCACTGGAAGTAAGGGGTCTAGTCTAATCCCTGAAAAACAGGAGTGTCCCAGTGCCATATAGTGTCCATATAGAGTAGACTTGCCAATTATCTTGTCAACATCCGGGCTGCAGTAGAGGTGTTGGTGTGGAGATCATCATGAGGGCGGCGGGAGACCCGCTAAATCTCCTGCAGGACCTCTGCTCCTCATAACCATAGGACGCTTCTCTTAGGTCTATGAAACTGGACGCGGTGCTTTAATAAAATTTCGGGTGAGAGAACTTTCCCTTTTTTGGCTCAGAGGCTCGTTAGCTTTAGCAGTTGGCAGCCAGGCCTCGGCTAGCTCATGTATCCTCGATGGAGCAGCGATTTTTTACAGATATTTATTAAAAACTGTAAAAATAATTAAACTACACTGCTTTCAATGTTTGAAGAAGGGCTGTATAGTGGGCTTCTACAACCTATTCTCTGCATCTGGTTCACGTTGTACAAGTTAATATTATTTGTTTACAAAAGTTAGCCTAGTTAGCATCCAGTCACAGGCAGTGCTGTTAAGGTTACACTCACTGAGGCTCTGTCTGTTTCAGAATAGCACGTTTTATCACCCTAAAACGCTGAAACAAGTAATTTTCGACACTTGGATACTGAACGAGTTCACAAACGTTTCTTGTTATCGTATTATCTCATTTTATGCAGTAATCTTACCCTGTGAATGTCAATACTTATGTCAATATTAGTGAGCATCTACTGATCTGTTACATACAATAACATACTCCTAACCACTATTTGTCTTGCTTGTAATTCACTGAACTGTAAGTTATTTATCTAAAGTTTTTATAAGCGTGTATTTGTGTATAAAGCATAGTGTATTCCATATTAATTTTTTTTTTACAGATTTTTATTTTTAGTGGACTTATTTAGACTCTCCGTCTCTCTGTGTGACTGTGCAGTCATAATATTAGCAGTTTCCATCCGGGATCAAAAAAGATTTCTGATTCTGATTACTTACAGACAATAAACAATAGTGAAAAGACGATGAGGACGTTAGTGTAGCAAATATCAGTGTAACACTGACATTGCTGTGTCAAAGATTGTGTGCTGTACCGTAGTGATTCCAGATGATCAGGTGGTGATCAGTATACTGGTGGTGCTGAATGCAGATCTAGGCACCTTGTATCTTTAGGTACTTTGCCGTCCGTCACAATATAACATTTGTGCCCTTTATTGTTTATTGAATTTAATCTACTCTATATGCTGAAGCTGAGACAGTTTCACCGACATAAAAAAGTGTTTTTTCACCAATAAGGTGATTCAAAGGAAACTACAAAGAAATGAGTGATGGCTCAAGCTTTTAGCACAGTACTGTATATAATTAGATAATAAGCTTTACATCCATAATATAATGCCTAGAGTGCTATATAAGTGCTCTAAGTGGTATATTTATGTTAAGCATTAAGGACCTGACAGTTAATTGCAATGCATGAATATGCTTCATATTGTTTTGAAAATAAATTTAAAAATGCAAAATCAAAATAGACCAGTTAAAACGGGCTTTCATTTTGTTAATGCAAACATAAGTATAATCCTATTTTGTCTTAATAAACATTGCAGTATTAAATATTGCCCATTTATATGTGATATATCAATATTTTGGTATTGCTTAAGCATGGAAATGCTAATGTAAATGTATTAAAGAGTTTTACTATCAATCCTGTGGTTAATAAAGGCTATATTTTTGTAATATTTTATCTGTAGCCCTGCAGAATGTCCAAGATCAGGCGGAAGGTGACAGTGGAGAATTCGAAAACCATTTCTGAGAGCAGCAGCACGACCACTCCATCTCGCCGGCCCAGCGTTTTCGAAAGACTCGGTCCCAGCACGGGCAGTAATGTTGCCGAGGTAAGGTCAGGATTTCAAAGTCAAAGTGAACATCATTGTATTCTCAGCCATATACATGGATACCATGAGACAAGCCAGCGTGGCTCAACATTTTACAGGGTACAAAGGACTCAGAGCAAACTAGAAAAATCTAAACTAGAAAATTACATATGGATATATATATGTGTGTGTGTGTGTGTGTGTGTATATATATATATATATATATATATATATATGTATGTATAATATTTAGTGACTGAGCAGTTTAGCTTAATCAGTCAGAACACGTAAATGACCCTTATCAGGTTTGAAAGCACAACAGTCTCTTTAATTCTAAGGCATAAAAAGAGGTTGAAAATAGTCATGTAAAAATGAATCATGACTGCTTTTGATACATAAACTCACACAGATATTATCATGGACTTTAAGGGGGGAAAAGTTTGAGATGCCCTGTTTTCTTTACCAGCAGACCCACTGTAGAAATTGGTTAAAGACAGGAAATTGCAGCTACGGCAACACTTGTCGCTACACTCATGGAACCCCATCTAGAGGCAAAGGTTTTTCTGGAACGTTCAACAGGTGAGGCTGATACTGATTTGATATGATCCTAATGGAAATGACCAGTGCATTGGGTATTTATGCTTGTCTGTGTGTTTATAGGTCAGCGGAGAGACCCACTGGGGATCTTCGGGAGAGAATGAAAAATAAGAGACAGGATGTAGAAACAGACACTCAGAAAAGAGAACCAGACGAACCTACTTCACCCACAGTCAGAGTAAGACCAGTTACTATTACACGTCTCCCATTAAAACTGTATACACTAGTGGCCTAGTGGTTAGGGAGTTGGCTGTTTGATCAGAAGGTTGTGGGTAAAGAAGTGTAAAGTGGCATTTGGCAGACGCCCTTATCCAGACTGACTTACAATCATTGCGTTTACATTTATGTTTACGGCATCTACCAGATGCTTTTATCCAAAGCGACTTCCATTCCCAAACTACAGGGGACAGACTCCCTGGAGCAATTCTTGCTCAGGGACCCAGTGGTGGTATGCTGACTGTAGGATTCGAACCCACGACCTCTTGGTCCAGAGGCAAGTATCCTACCCACTAGGCCACCACCACCCACATTATTTAGTGATTAGTCATTAGTTACAGGGACAGTCCCCCTGGAGACACTGAGGGTTATGTGTCTTGCTCAAGGACACAGTGGTAAAAAGTGAGATTCGAACCTGCCACTTTGTGGTCTTTAACCCACCAGGCTAGGTTTGAATCCCAGGACTGCTAGTGGCACCACTGAGGTACCCTTGAGCAAGGTACTGCTCACATACTGCTCCCCCGCGCTGTGTTCCTGGCTGCCCGCTGCTTCACTTGGTGAATGGGTTAAAGAATTTGGTGCCGTTCACACTGCATCCTGTGGTGTGTTCACGTATCACAGATGGTCTCTTTATATTTCTTTACAGACAAAGGTTTCTGTTTTTTAAGCAGGGTGCTTCGGATCTGTTGTTGGAGGGCCAGTGTCCAGAGCGGATGATTTTTCTGCATAAACACACCTGGTTTGACTCAAATGTTAAATACCAGATTATAGGTCATGTGTTTTAGATGGAAAGCTGCTAAACTGGACACAGGTCCTCCAGGACTGGCATTAAAGAACCCTGGTTTAAGCCAAATAATGTAGAGAAACTGCCTTGGTGTGTGTTGCTCAATAATAAGGTGTAATAATGTGTGTGTGAACAGCAAAGAGACTCATCCCGAGGCAGACACAGAGAGAAGGAGGATATAAAAATCACTAAAGAACGAACACCAGCCAGCGAAGAAGAAGCAGCAGAGTGGGAAGCCAATCGCGAAGGTCAGAGTGCTACCATTCACCACCAGAGCCACACTTAAATCTGCATGATGTGAAGTTCATTAGCCATCAGAGATCTGTGGTGCTGTAACTGAACCGCATGGTAATTTAGCAACACAGTACACCGGAATTATTGTATGAAACTCCCAGCCCATTGCAGGGAGTAAAAGATATTTTGGTCTTTTCACTGGTCTCTGGGTCTGTAAATCAACAGTGCGTGATTGTGTTTGTGATTAAAAAAGGAACACTACTTTGTTTGCATACCTGATCTTTTACTCTTTGTTCTTAAACTGAAGAGCTACTGAGCAAATTCCATTTATATATTCCATAACAGAGACGGTCAGTTTCAATCCCAATTTTAACAATGTGCTCAAATTTATGATCGAGAAATGATTAGCTAAGAGAATAAAATTTATGAAAAAAATTTTTATGAATCTGAAAAAAGTGTTATTTTATGATCAGATTTGATTCAACATAACACTCTTGAATAACACCCCACCTTTCCCCCAGACTCAGATAACGGAGACTACGACTACGAGTTATCCCTCGAGATGAAGAGGCAGAAGATCCAGCGTGAGCTGATGAAGCTCGAGCAGGAGAACATGGACAAAAGAGAAGAGATCATTATCAAGAAAGAGGTACAGTTCTGTTTCACTAAACCCCGATTTTGCAAACCCAGAGTTTAACTATATATTTAATAGATATTATATGGACCTACTTGTAGTTAACAGTTCTTATTCTTGGCATAGGAATCCATAAATAAGGCCAGGACCAGCAGCACTTCCAAAGAGCGGGTATGTCATCTCATACATTATATCTTGAGAAATAATGCTAGTATTGTATTGCTACTTTACTGGGTGGTTAGGGAGGTGCCCCTGCAATCAGAAGGTTGTGGGTTTGAATACCAGGGCTGCTAGTGGCACCTCTTGATGTTCTCTTGAGCAAGTACCGTCTCCACACACTGCTGGTTGGTGGCTGCCCCATGCTTCTACTTGGTGAATGAGTTAAATGCAGAGAACGATTTTCATGTTGTTCACACTGTGTGCTGTGCTGTTGTGTGTTCATGCGTGACTATAAGGGGCCACTTTACTTTAAGTCTGGTTCAAGGATTCAGTAGTGTCAAAAAGTTTGGTAATATGACTTTTACCTTGCCTTCCATTCAGGGGTCTCCGGAGTGCTCCAGCTCTAAAGGCTCGCCTGCATCACGCAAATCAGGAGGCTCCCCCAAACGCAAGGCTGCTGCAAAAAGCAACATCACGGTCAAAAAAGAGAAGAAGGCATCCTCTTCGTCCTCAGTCATCTCCTCTCCTGTAGCAGAGCAGAGCCGGTCAGAGGAACCTGAGAGCAGGTGAGGAGGGCGGGTGCAGGTGGTAGGCAAAACTTAGTTTTATGCCTACAGTTTTATGCATGTCTTTTATGCACTGCATTTGAGGTAAGGTGAAATTATGCAGTTTGGCCATATAAATTGAACTCTTTTGGAAACAGTTTTGAGCTTAAATTGGGGCCTAAAGTATAAGTTAAGTCAAGGTTGTCTTGGCTTCTTGTGTGACCTTCTACTCCCACCTCTGTTCACAAAATTCTTAGAAACAGATCCTATTAACTGATCCTAATGACCTAGTAAAAACACAAAAAGTCTGTTTATAAGCTAATAAACTGTGTTGACCTCTTGAACTCTGACACTTTACATTTTTTTAGTTATTTGAAGATGTCTTACTTTTATGCATTATTCTATAACTACAGTAAACCTTATAGTAGTGTTATTTAAAACCTAAGCGTCAAAGTGTAGCAGAATGAATATGTGCAAGTGAAACAAAAGTATATGATAGAAAGAGGTGAGATTAGGTGTATTCCCACTCATACACTTCCCTGGGTGTGGCAGACAACCTGCAGCGGTGGCACAGGGGATTGTAACAGTAGTTTTAGTAATGGAGAGTTAAGGTCTGGTACCTCATACAGGCTGTGAAAGGTGCATTATTGTTTTGGCAGAAAGTTCAGAAAGAAAAATTTTGAAAGAACCCAAATGACACTCTGTTCTTCAATCAGGTCATCCAAGACTGGACACAGTAAGAAGAAAGGACCTCGGACTCCCAGCCCACCACCACCTGTGCCCTTAGAACTGCCCGTGGGAGGCAAAAAACACAAGGGCAAACACAAGAATAAGGAGAAGAGTGAGGACAAACAGAAAGAGGGCAAGGAGCGGGGCAGAGACACTGAAAAACACAAAGAGAAGAAAGAGAAACGCAGGCACCGTTCTGACAGTTCCCACAAGGCTAAGCGTTCTGTGACATCAGAGGAGCGTTCTGGGAGTGTGTCCTCACCTTCTAGAGAGATTTCTCCCCCACCGAGAAGGAAGTCATCATCCCCCAAACCTGCCACCCAAAAACAAGCTTCACCCCAGAGGTGAGTGTACGCTCAAATAAACAGTAAAGGCTTGATTTACTCAAGAAATCTAGCCCTTCTTCACTGGAAATGAATTAGAGCTGTGTTGATCAGTACAACTAAACTTGGTGATATGATATACGCATATCAACATATTGTGTTTTTCCAAGGCTTGCAAATAAGCTCAGCAGTGGCAAAATAAAACTTAAACTTGTGAAAATAATGTATTTAATGAAGATATCCAAGAATGACTCAGTCAGCTATTTGTTACTGTTCAGTTACTTTGCACTTTTGTTTATATTCTCAATATTTGGTCTAAAAGCAATTTTGTTAGTGTTTTATGATAAATATAGTTTTTAATGGATTCAGAATACTTATCACTATTTATATTTATTACTATGGACTTAAACGTATCTTAATTTTCACTTCCAATTTTTCTTGAACTGTTTGACAAAAATTGTCAGTCATACCCCTGGCTTCACAAAATTTTGGTATATAATGTGTTTTACGATTTTAATTATCCTAATTTTGTCTTTTCTCAGGTCCCGTACTCCATCCCGCCATCACCGTAGCCCCTCCCCTGCATTGCGTGCTCACCACTCCCCTTCTTCCCACTCTGGATCCTCCCACCAGCGCCACAGCCCCTCCCCTCACCGTCGCCGTGGCTCGGCCTCCCCGGTCTATCAGCGTGACCACCTTCCTCCCTCCTCATCCTCGCCTCTGGTCACTCAGACCTCCCGCCATTCCCGCTCCCGCTCACCCCCTACTCCCCACAGGGACGCATCGCCTCCTGGCCGAGGCCGTTCCAGTCCCGCCTCCCGACACCACTCTCAGGGCCGGGAGAGGGAGAGGGGGCGGAGCGAGAGGGAGAGGAGCCCTGTCCAGGACCGACGCCACAAACGCAGAGATGGTAGGAAGGAGTAAACTGATGCATACATCACTTTTATTCCAGATATTCCAAAGGTCATATTTTCAAAACGCTCAAACCCTCTGCTTACTGTATTGTGTTGATTGTACTGACATGCCACCAGAGGTGATTTACAGGACTAGTAAATGGGAAACGTAAAAAGCTGTTTTCCAAAAAGTTTCTGATACTAGTAGGAGAATTTGGTTTGTGCAGGGCAGAGGGTGCAGCAAGGAGTAGCTGATAATATTTTGGACCTAATCCTGATTGGCACAAGAAAAACTTTGACAGCATCTTCTAACACCCTTAGAACACAAGCAGTTTAAAAATAACAGTGCTGGTTGATACTGAGAAATCTGATGTAACTAAATTCTCCAAATAAACAAAGTCACAGTCTAGACATGACTAAACTGCACAAGGTATGATTAAAAATCAAATTGCTTAACAGGAGCACTGCTGTTTTAAAGTCATTTTAGCATACATATATATGACACTGCACAAGTTAACTGGCCCTTTAACAAGCTGGAATGGGTGTGTTGGAGCAGAGTAACACTAAAATGTGCTTGGCAGGGATACTGCAGAGGTGATGTATTTTGTTAGTTTTCTAAATGAAATTCATTTAAACGGGGTGTTCAAACTTTTTCATGCAACTGCATGCTATTATTAATAATGTCATTATACTATGTACACTGTTTCTTATACTTACATCTGGATCCAGAAGAAATGGCATTATCGTGACATTGATTGGTCTCTCTCTCTCTCTCTCTCTCTTTCTCTCTCGTGTCCAGAGAGTCGTGGTAAGAGGGAGAAGGATAGTGGTCGTGTCGAGCGCGATTATGAGGCTGATCAGAGCACCTCACGTGATGAACGTGAGACCAGAGAGAGCCGTGACCGGCGCACAGAGCGCGACCGCCGAGACACACGAGATGACCGTCAACACCGCAACCAGGGTGACGCTAAGGAGACGCGGGAGTCCCGTGCAACAGAGACCAGAGACCGATCCAGCCGAGAGTCACTGGAGCGGCGAGAGAGAGACCGGGAACGAGATAGGGAGCGTGAGAGAGAGAGGGATAGAGAAAGAGAGAGGAACGACTCCCACAGAAAGGAAGAAACGTCTACACAAGAAGAGAGGAGTTACGGAAGAGGACATGGCAGAGAGGAGGGGAGGAGTGAGAACAGGAACGAGCAGAGGACAGGAAGAGGGAGGGGAAGAGCGCCAGACACCACTGACAAAGGTGAGGAAGAAAATTCGGCGTAAGCAAATCTCAATAGTGTACTTTGCTTAGTCTCTCAAAATTAAGGTGAAAATCTCTTGAAACTTATATATTTAGTAGTTCTTTTTTTTTTTTTTTCTGCATGACAGAGTTTAGGTAGACAGGAGTCCCTATTAAAGTGGCATGTGTGCAGTATTTGGAACAAACATATATACTTTATATTGTCCTAATCTTAAGCTGAAGTGTTGTCACCATTATACAATAAGACCCTCTCTTTTAAAAGCTTTATAGTTTAAGGGTTTGGTCCTACATAGGTTTATGGTTGGAATATGATTTGAAACAAATTTTTGCTTCCCAGGTTCGTCCCGGGGGTCCCGTGCTTCGCAGGGAGAGAGCGGTGGTAGCGGTGGCCACGAGAGCTGGGAGTCCCGTGGGAGCGGGTTGAGAGAGAGGAGCTCTGAGAGAAACGCAGAGAGAGGGGCGGAGCGAGATCGCTATGACAACGACAGACAGCGCGGAGAGCAGGCCAGAGACTCTTCTTATGACCGCCGAGGGAGTCATGCCGACAGAGAGCGGCGTGACAACAGGGAAAGAGGTTAGGAGTACATTCACATTAATCAAATTATTTACAGTGTAGCTCTCAAGAAGAAAAACTTTTCTTTTTTTACTTTTTTTTTTAAATAAACAATTGGCTTATTATACAGTGTGTTTTGTAAATCATAAACATGAAAATGCGCCTCTGTGCCCATCAGATCAGAGAGCGTCCTCTCCTAACCGCCACCAGGGCCGCGTCGATGAGATGGAGCGTGAAGACCGGAGAGAGGAGCGCCGGAATGAGCGAGGGGAGGCGGACAGAAGAGAGGAGCGTGGCCGCGAGCGAGAAAGAGAGCGGGAGAGGGACAGAGAGAGGGAGCGGGAACGAGAGAAAGAGAGGGAGCGAGAAGCAGAGAGAGAGCGTGAACGGGTCAGGGAGAGAGAGCGGGAGAGAGAGCGTGAGCGAGAACGGGAGAGGGAGAGGGAAGAAAGAGAGAGGGAGAGAGAGCGGGAACGGGAGAGGGAGGAAAGAGAAAGAGAGCGGGAGAGGGAACGGGAGCGAGAGAGGGAACGGGAGAGGGAAGAGCGTGAAAGAGAGAGGGAACGGGAGAGAAAAGAGAGGGAGCGGGAGAGGGAGAGGGAGCAGAGAGAGAGGGAGAGGCAGAGGGAGTGGGAAGAGAGAGAGAAATGCAGGGAGGAGAGGAGGGACAGGAGAGAGGAGTCGCGAGATGAGCGCTTGGGACGAGAGAGGTGAGTATATGTGAGAAAAATCCAGAGCAGGCTGACCTAATGTTCTGGCTCTTTTCTACTGGAACCGCACTGTACCGTTAGCAAAAAGCAGTGATGCAGCCAAGCTGACTGCATCATTTGATTGGTGAAAGTGTTGTCATGACAACAGATGGGTTTGGAAAATGACCATTGTTGTTTTGTTTTGTTTTTTTTGCTGTCTGCACAAAAAATAAACACAAAAAAACAAACAACTAGGGAGCGACTTACAATTTGTCTCCTCAAATTGTAAGTCGCTTTGGATAAAAGGGTCTGCCAAATGAATGAAAGGTAATGTAATGAATGTAGTGCTTGTACTGAAGATATATTTCAGTAGATGTTTTCTAACACTGAGAAATGCAAAGTTGTACCAGGGCATCCAGCTGCTATCAAGTCAGCTGAGGCAGGTTTTCATCACACAGATAAACAATTCTGAGAATAAATAAATAAAACTAAAAAAATACTATATATAAAAGACCACAATAACAAAACTGCAGCCACCGCGGTGTGGTTAAGGTACAGCACGGTTCCTGTACACCTATCGAAAACAAACCACATTCAGTTGGTGTGCCGTATCTGTTCCAGAATGATGTTCTTTCATTCAGAATGTTCACTTCATTCTTGCTTTTCTCTATGTTTCTGACTGTTTCACACTGTACTAGACTGATCATCCCTCGTTCGTTGTGTTTCATTGTTCTACTCCCTGTTCTAAGTGTTCTCTATGTTCTCCTCTCATTTGTTTTTTAAAACATTCTCCTGTCTGGTTCCACTGTTCAAGTTGTTCCCCTCTTCGTTCTTGCTGTTCGTTTAGCCTGTCACTAATTTTGGAACAGTATATAAACTGGTCTTTGTCAGGAAAGCTTGGGTCGGCGTGCTCCGCCAAATCAGTGTGCAGGAACTTTGTTAAATGGTTTATTCACTAAGTTTGTTAGACAGTATCTGCTCTGATTTGTTCAGTCAATCCCTTGAAACGAATCATTTTAAAAGTGACCCTACAGGCTTTCCTTCACCGTTACAGTTTTGGTAATTCAGCCTTGACGCTGGCCGTCAAATAATGGACTTAAAAATCTGTGCCTTAAGTCAATTTGGCACCACTCTGATTATGGTTTCATTAATGATTTATAGTAACACTCTACATCTTTCTCTGTGTTAGTGGTCGCAAAAGGCACCGTGTTGAGAACAGTCCCAGCCCACGGCCCTCTCCAAAAAAAGCACGGGAAACCAGCCCCGCAGATAGTGATGGCTACAACAGTGCTGAGGAGAAAGGTATTTTCTTCACTGGTTTACCCTAGGCTATCAGTGATTTTTAGCATTACAGAAGAATGGGGAGTCTACCACACTGTGATAGGAAGAATAACATTTGAAAGGGTGAATAAGTATTTATTGTCTGTAAAGCACACTATAGTAAGAATTTTGTAGGATTTGCTGTATTTTTTTTTATTAATAAAAACAAATAATAACTTTTATTATAAGTCCTTATTATTAATAGTAAAAAAAATTCAACCCTCTAGGCACAGCTGATAAACACAGACTGCTGAGTCAGGTGGTGCGCCCTCAGGAAACAAGTCGGTCCCCACCTCGCGTAGCCACTGAAGATAAGCCTGCTGCCCGCTGGAGGGACGATGACCGTCGTGGTGACAAGAAAGATAATCGCAGTCGGCACGAGGAGATGGAATCACGTGCGAGAGGGGCTGAGCGTCGCGGAGATCATGTTCCAGAGACTTCTACTATGGCAGCGGCTTCCGAAACTCGGAGGGGGAAAGATCAGAGAGATGCTGCCACCCCACCTCTGCCCTCTGCAGGCCCGGAAGGGAGAGACTCCTCTTCAGTTGTCCATGAGGAAGTCAAGAAGAAGACAAAGTCTCAGAAAAAGAACCTGAAAAAGAACAGGAAAGAAGAGGAAGTCACTGTCAGTGGACCTGGAGACCGTTTTAACCCTGAGCCGCCTCCACCTTCGTCCTCGTCTGCTCCTTCTGAAGCCCCCCGGCCACTTATGTCTCCCCGTAAGACAGGCAAGAAGAAAGCCCTAGACCGAAAGCGCAAGCGGTCGCGGGGTGCTGAGTCGGATGTCTCTGAGGACGAGCAGCCCGTCCAGCACCCAGTCAGCAAGAGACGCCGCGGCCCTCGCACGCCTCCACCAATCAACAAAGAGGACCTCCCCTCGCAAAGAGCGCTCATGGCTGCACGTTCTGCAGCAGTGCCACCCCTCAAAATGGACACAAACTTCAGCGACTGGTCTGACGAGGATGTTCCAGAGCGGGCTGATGTCTCTTCTGTTTCACTCCCAGGTAAATCTGAAGTCCCCTGACTGCTTGGATTCAAATTATGATTTGAAAGGTTTGTTTAGCTGTGTTTGGAGGCCTAAGTAGGTCAGAAAAATGTCACAAAGTTGTTATTGTAAACATTTCTGTAGTCATATAATGCAGTGTTGCAAGGTCAATGGCTAAAATAAGTTAAATGTTCAAGGTTAATTTATCGTCCTCGGCAGCTGTGTCCGTGTACATAGTGTGATGAGACAAAGGTTCTCCATGGACCACAGGGCCACATATGACAACATTCAACAGAGTGCGACCATACAATACAGACAACATAATAAATAGACACCACAACAATGTAACAGTAAAGAGTGAACAGGATGTAAACCTGTCAGAGTGACTAGTGTTGCACTATTAGTATGGTTATTGCACTGGAGGCAGTTAGCAGCATTGAACAAAGTGCAAGGAATGACAGAAACAATACAATAGACAGTACTGCAAAGTAACAGTAGTCTGAATGGGGTGTATATATAATTGAATTGTGGTGAATTTCAGGATACACTGAATTGTTTCCTTAAAAAACAAAAAACAAAAAAAAAAAACTAATGATGCTCCTCCCTACAGGTGAGCGACTTCCGGAGAGGCTGCTCTCTGAGCCACCACTAAGACGGGGCAGAAACATTGCCCCTCTGCTGCCAGACCCGCCCATGCTGATGCAGGCTTTACCCCTGCAGCCTCTTCTGCCACAGCACATGCTGCGTAAGCCACCAGACACCCAGCAGCAGCCGCAGCAACAGCGCAGCGGCAGCATGGGCAGCAACCAGAGCCGAGCGTCCTCTCGCAGGCTCCGGTCGCCCTCCAGCGAATCCACCCACCGTGCAGATGAAGGCCAGCAGGGAGGACGCTCACGGAGGGGACGCATGCACGGAGGCAACTCCCGCGATCATGACAGAGAGAGGGAGAGGGACAGGGAGAGAGAGAGGGAACGAGAGAGGGAGAGAGCAGTGGTGGCGAACGAAGCGATTGCAGGAGAGCGGAAGTCGAGGATTGACCAACTGAGGAGAGGAGAGCCCAGTCGTAGCACCTCTTCAGGTAAGTGCAGGAAATTACCTAGCAATGCCAATTTGAAAAGACTTCTTTGTCTGACCACTCGCACAACTGTACTCATTTTTCCTTTGTTTTATCCCACAATTTTTTAAATGTTTTTTTTCCTGTAATATGTATGCCTTACACAATATAGTTTTCCATTTCATATGACAGTTATAATATTTTTGTGTACTTATTAGCAAGCAATTTTGGTCATACACTGCGTTCCAAATTATTATGCAAAAAGTGTTTAGGAGTGATAAGGTAAGAATT
>JBBPCX010000088.1:23247720-23263377 GCA_037974365.1 Hydrocynus forskahlii | reverse complement strand
CCACCCCCCGGCTCTCTCACTTGGGACTCTGACCCGAATTCTGTAAAACTGCTTTGTGACAATATCAGTTGTAAAAGAGTGCTATCGTAATAAATTTGACTTGACTGACTTGAGTTTAAATTGTTTTTCTCTAAACTTTGGTACGTTTTGTGAGTAATGATGAGTCAACATGTAGAAGTCCTCTCTCTCTCCCCCTGTCTCTCTCTCTCTTTCTCTCTTTCTCGCTCTCTTTGTTTTTCTCCAACCTCCACCCATGACCAACACTCATTTGCTCATTTTTTTCCCATCCCAGGGCCTTCTGGGGCTTTTGTCCTCCATCATTCCCCCCAAAACATCCATCACCCCCTTCTCTCTCCTTCACCCCCCTTGCTCATCTCTCTCTCTCTCTTTCTCTTTTCATCTCTTTCATTTTATATCCTTTTCTTGTTTTTAATGTATTTTCTCTTCTACTTAAACTTCTGCTCCGTTCCACTGCATCTTTCTTTTTTTCACCCTCCACATGACTTTAGTTTTTTCTCTCTTCTCTCTCTCTCTCTCTTCCCATGCCTCTCGTCTCCTGCCCTTTGCTCTGTATCTCTTTCTTATGTTCTTTCTTTCTGCAGTATCTCCACTGTTTCTTTCTTTTTTTCTAACTCCCTCTCTC
The DNA here is from genome assembly GCA_037974365.1 of Hydrocynus forskahlii. Taxonomy (NCBI): domain Eukaryota; kingdom Metazoa; phylum Chordata; class Actinopteri; order Characiformes; family Alestidae; genus Hydrocynus; species Hydrocynus forskahlii. Next base: position 23,262,734 of record JBBPCX010000088.1, on the reverse strand, counting down.
ACTCTCTCTCTCTCTCTCTCTCTCGCTCTCTCTCACCTGGACAGTTGTGTCACTGTGTTTTGTTCTTTCAGATTCTCTCCTGGTTGGGGGTCTTCTGGGGGTCTTTTTGTCTCTTTTCTCTCCACTCTCCCAGTGGGGGGTGGTGAATGCCCCTCGTGTCCATAACGGATCGCACAATCTGCTTATTTGCCTTGCCGAGAGTCAATAAAAACAGCCAAGCCCCTTGAAGCTGTGACCCCTCGTGGGCCCCGGGCCCCTCCCTACACATGTTCGCCCCTCCCTCAAACTGGCACTCTCTTTTCTTCTCTTTCTCTTCCCTCCCTCGCTCTTTCTCTGGGTGAATGGAGTAGGATGGGTGACGGTTATATTCTGATGCAGAGGATGTGATGGTTAATGTTGATGGAGTCAGACACGGCACATCTGTTAAGGATGGGTCAGCATGTCAACAGAGGGAGAGAGACTTTTTGTATAGACCACTTTTACAAAGCATTACAGGCATTACAAGTTCTAAATGCTAAAATCAAGTTCTTTTGTCGTTATGATGCACATACTCAAAAAAGTTGAATTTTCATTCCAACAAATCCCATTTCACAATCAAATAGAGTCAAATTTAATGTTAAAGTTGATGCAACAAGACTTTATCCCAAGTCATATTTGGCCACTCATGTTGGTCACGATATTTTAATGTAATGTTGAGGGCTGCTAAAATTTCAAATTAGGTGAAAAAAAAATAAGAATGAACTTCAGTATAATGGCTTTATTACCGCAATATGAAATCTTTATTGTGCAATCTTTTGTTGCAAGTGTTGCTAGTTCAGTAGTTTAGTTTTTCAGAATATTGGCAAACATCCCATTCACCACAACTGCAGTCAGAAAACTTTATAGATCCTGGAGGAAATTGCTTATAATGAGAAACTGAACTGCATCACTCTTTAAACCCAGAGTGCATTATTCATTGGATGATACTGATTATTCATTATTCATAAATGAAAGTTCAGACAGATAGATCACAGTTGTAGTGTTTTTGTTGAGAATTCATCTTGTTCAACTTCAAACTCAAACAAATCTGGCCAAAACCTCTGCATTCCATAATGCTTGGCTAACTTAGCAACAGTAACACTGAAGGAATTCGTTTATGGGTGGAGTATTGACAGATCAATCACAATTAATGTCAACATAATAAGTTTGTAAGTTAATCAGCCTGTTCATTTATTTATTTAACATTTGACAGAGATAACCAGATAACCAGAGATGACCAGTTAAACCTGGTTACATGAAACTGCGACCTCAAGTAAAAGCAGCTCCTGCTTTAACATTAAAACCAGAGACAACATATTTTTGTACATATATACATGCATGTACTCAATTCTGTATATATATATATATATATATATACAGGCATTATGTGTGTATATTTCAATACACAAAAAAATGTCCATATTTATATTTATATTTTTGTATTTTTATTTTTATTGTTAATTGTTTTTTTGTTTTTTTTGCTGCTCTTAACTTTGTTCTGTCCACTTTCTGCCATAACAATGCAAATTGCCCACTTGTGGGACTAATAAAGGTTTTTCGTATCTCTATCTTATCTTAAATTTACACTATGAAGACTGTATATACAGTATATGTACCAAGCATATTGAAAAATAAAACCATGAATATTTTTAATTTGTATTCTGAAGGATCCATTAAATCTTATCTCACTGATCAGCACTTATTGATCGGTTGTATTCCAACATCCAGCTCAGCACATACACCACAGTGAAGAAAGGTTCTAGTAATTAACATGTTGTAGTGGATAAAAAATGCCCTTAAGAGGGATTACACTGGAGTAAGACTCCTGAAGTTAATTAATCTGCTTAATCCCATTCTGAGGGCTAAAGCGCAATAATCCAGCTCAGTGTTCCCTCCTGGAGAAGGGTGGTGGTGGTAGTGGTGGTGGTGGTGGTGTTGGCGGTGGAGAGACTGGAATTACTCTTCTGTTTACTTGCCTACTCTTTGGGTACAAGGGTTTATCTTTGGGATTAAATGAATCAAACATCTTGAAATAAGACACTTCAGTTGTGCTACCATTATCACCCCACATTGTATAATCATATTAACCATATTAACATTTAGGTTCAGGAAACAGATTTAGAACTATTTATATGTATTTAAGTTTGGCCTAATCCAAATGCATGATTAGTAGTTCAGTTTTGTGCCTTGAGTTATAACTGTAAGCCTTACATTTTCAGACTAAATTTTTGGTTGCCGTGTTATTTGCCATGGTCATGCTAACTGCTAGTACTAAGTGCTTGAGCCAGTCCAACTCATTGGTCTATTCCAGCTTTAACAGAGAAAATATGCCCCAAAGAAAATGTTTTTTTTTTTTTTTAGATTTACCACAATTTTATTATCGTAAACATTTACCAAAGAGAAGCTCAGAAGGCTTGAGTGGGTTTAGTGGTCATTTTTGATGGCATTTAATGTGACTAAGATGAAATACGTACTAGTCTTGGTGGTGTTGTGTGACTGAAGGAACATTAACTAGTCCCAGCAAGACTATATTAGGTACACTAACTCGACTGAACTGGAGAAAAAACAAATAAGCAAGCCAACAAACTAACAAAAAAATAAACAAATACATAAATAATGTATTCTGTGAGTAAAAGGAGTAAAACGCAGCTTAAGTTTATAAAACTTCATTCTCCCCTTTAATGGTCCAAAATAAAATGCTAAAGCTCAAAAATGAGAGGTAACATCAAAGCACAACAGAAACTGAACCAACAGAACATTAAAACCCAGAAACAATGTTAATGACTAATTGAGTAAGAAGTGCGTTACTTTTCTCTCAAATATAATCAATTTCGATTTGAAGTACACGTATGATCATTTGAAAATACTCATACTTTGAACAATTACTTTTCTCACAAATATGATGGACTCAAAGTGTGAGTATAATCATTTGAAAATGCTTACACTTCAAAAAAATAGTTTTTCTTCAAATATAATTGATTTGAAGTACAGGTATCAATGACTGAAAATGCTCAGCCAAATCTTTTTAAAACTGTGTTTGAGTTAGCCGGGATGTGACTGAGTAAATGGAACTAGTCACTGCCCACCTCTGTAACCGCCTCTTCGAGGCTTCTTTAATCGTTAGCAGTGCCAGGCTGCCACGTTAGTGTGTTTGGTGGAGCTACTCCTTTAAGCGAGGTGGCTGTCAGTGGGTCGGCCTCATAATTGACTCTGTAGGCTGGAGAGCGTGGCTGATAGGATTTGAGCTCCATTCAGGAGACCACGGCTTCTTCTCTCCACACAAAGGGAACAAAGGAACAAGAGGCCATGGAGGACTTCATTTAAACCCTCTTAGAAGCTATGTGACACACACACACACACACACACTTTACTGGGCCTTTCTGAATCTGAAGTGTGTCACAAACCTAATCAATGTACAGTCTAACTGTTAGGACATTTAGTTTAATTTTATTACATTAAGAGTGTAATGAACTGTCTATTTGTCCTTCTTTTCCTCATGTTTCTGAGATAAATGATTGTCTTTACCTTCGGTTTTCTTGGAAGTCTGTATTTTTACCTTTTTAACCCAGTGTACTGACCATTTTGACCTTCCCGGATTTGGTTTAGAAATGAGGGCATTTCAAGAATTTTCATAATCATCATCCAAAGCAACATTCATACGATATTTTCTAAAAGCCCAAAGTTATATCCTGTGCAAAAGGAATCTTTTGGAACCTAAGAAAATCTTCTTTAAAAAGCTTTTTATCTGGACAGTAAGCTCAGAGAAACACTGATATTAGTGTAATACCAATAACATTAATTTGATAAGTATTGATTTGTTTGTCAATGTGAACAATTTCCCGACCTCTCGGTGCTGGTGCGTATGACAGCTCTCCTCAAGGAACCCAGTTTTAAATGCAGTTATAATGCAGTTATCATCCAATACCTGACTCAATTGACGCTTCGTTAAATTAAATCAGGTGTTTAATGCCATAGCGCATTAGGTGCATTCATGTTTGTTGGCATCAATTCTAACGTTTTATGATGTTTTTTACAGGCAAAAACACATTTACTGCTGAGATAAACAGTTTTAAATAAATTGCCTAAATACCTTTCATAGTTCTGTGCATCAGCCCTATATCAAATGCCATTGTGTGAAAGTTTCACAATGAACTGACCAATAGAAACGCTCCAAAATGACTTGGAAGAAAAATGGTTGTGTCGTGTTAACTGACAATAAGAGTAAAGTACACGTTTGCCCTTATCTGTAAAGTTGGCATTTTGAAGATACCTATTTTTTTGTCAGTGACACTGTGTTTTTTCATTAAGAAAGTAATGTTAGTCTACTTAGATTGACTGTCTCTACAAGTTTCAGGTTTCAGGTTTATTGTCATAGACTGACAGACAACAAAGGAACATCACTATCCTTAATGAAATTCTTGGACTCAGAGCCATAAAAAACCCCCAGTAAAAAAAGACACATAACACAAGTTGAATAAAATAAAAGTAATAAAATACTAAAAGTATTCAAAATAATAAGGTCCATAGTTTAACATTTGCAAGTATTTACAACATGTCTGTAGTCCAAAAGAGTGTGTGTACCTGTCATTGTATATATACATTCCTGCGTATGTATATAAATTTAGTAACTGTAGTTTATCTAATCAGGTCCACCTTATTCCTCCATTCAGTTAATCCTGAAGTCTGTAAAGTAGCTGTGGGAAAGACTCAAAAATCTTAATGTATTGCGTTGTTGTGATATTTTGTTTTCTACTATGTTTTATTCTTTAAAGAACTTGATTCTGTCTCACAAGTCAAGTCAAGTTAAGTCAATTCAAGCCAAGTCAAGGCAAGTTAAGTCAATTCAAGCCGAGTCAAGTCAAGCTAGGTCAAGTCGGTGTTTACTGTCATTTCATTCATATACACAGTAGACAGTGAAATGAAACAACATTCCTCATGGACTATGGTCCAACACCAAGTGCAGGACAGGACTACACAGAGTGCAAAGAGAGCAAAAAGAGAGAGAGTGCAAGAAAAAACACAAGAGCAGCAATTACAGCAAAAGACAACATACAGTGCGGACAACAAAAGCAGTTAAAAGGGTTCCACTACTGCTGGAAGCCAAAGAAACCTTTTCAGTGTTACGCAGAACCTTTATTGCTGAGAGTATATAGTAAGGACACAACATTGCGACACCATATTCTGAAAAACCCCTTTAATATACATTAACTTGCTGTTAATGTTCTCTTGCTTGCTGGCAACTTAACTGCTGCATTTCCTTCTAAAAATCTCTTTTTACACAAACAGGTCTTAAGAAAAACAGTGAAACAATCAGAGCATGATCATGGGCTTCCTCTCTGCAATAGGACTTTGATCTATAACAATATGAACAGTAAACACACACACACACACACACAGACAGACCTATATCCTTGGATCAAAACCAGCCAGACCTCTGTATGTTTACACTGCCCTGTGTTTTCATGCCTTTTAAAACATATGGATTTACACTCATGCAACGATGAAGACAGAATGTGCACCTTCACCCTCAGAAGTCAAAGCTATCACCACAGACAGAAAAACATGTTATCATTATATATGAGTTATTAAACAAATTAGGTCGTTAAAACATCCAGGGAAATTCTGTAGAAAGCATGTCTAGAAGATTTTCAGTTATTTTCATTACATAGTAAACTTGTGTTTGAGTTTGTAAGCGAAAGGGATTTTATTTCATTACAATTTAAATTCAAAGAAATTTTTATCATGTGTGCAGACTTGTTTTACAGAAAGAAAAATATCCCTGTGTGTCAGTTCTGAGATTGAATGAACATAAAACTTGAATCAAATACAAATGTGATTTATTATGTATGTAATTATGGAGGATTTAAGGTAAAACATGAAAATGCAAACACTAGATTTAGTTCCAACAGTGATATTGTTCTCTGCATCTTTACATTATTGTGTTATAAAACACTACAGTACATATGTAGCGAATCATGTAACAATATATATATACAAGATACATATACAATAATATAACAATATGTACAATGATATACAGTTGTACAATCATATAAAGACATCTACGACCATGTCCATTAATATCAATTCACAATAATATAAAGATGTACTTTATACAGTCATAGCCATTTTTATCATTTTCAGCTTCTACTTTTTCTTGTTTGAAAACTCTAGATGTTCTCTACAGTGTGTGAACCCATAGAAATGATTTCAGATTACATGGAAAATATCGTTTACAAAAACCTCCACTCATTCAAGTTATCAGCTGGGAGATCAGACAGATACCATATATTCCTGTATATATATTTATAAGCTTTAATACTGTCTACCTACCCTTTATACTGAATGAGGCTTTCATGATGAATAGACAAAGATAAATGTTTTTACAACGTTTTCTGATAGTTTTACCTTTTTTGTGGTCATATCCATATATTTTTTCAATTTTTAGGTTCATGTTTATTGTACATGTCTTTACAAGACTGTATATACACAGCTCCTGTATTTACTGTATTTACAAATAAGAGTCCACTGCAATTTATTTTTAAATCAGCATCCCTATGAATGACAACCATTCCATGCCAGTGTCTGTTAAATTCCTACACAAACCCCTCATTCTGCTTTATGAGGGACTGATTACAGATCACCTGAATCACATCTTATTTAATGAGGAAAAGTATAAAAACACTGCTGTAATCGACACTCTCCTCTCACAATGAGACCAGTTGGATGGTAAAACACTACTAGAAGTTCGTCAAAGGTAATTATTACCATTTTTTTAAAGAGAGAACAAGAGATTTGTTTTCTTTGAATTGTCCAAGTTCTGTAAACGCTGCATCATTTCTCTTATTTTGATGTTTTGTCTTTTCCTTTCAAATGATGGTTTAAAGCCGTGTTTCTCAACCACTGGGCTGCGGACCATTGATAGGCCGTGAAGACTTTTGATTGGGCCGCGAATCTAAAATCGAGACAGGCCATTGGTCCGCAACTGCTTATTTAATATCATCTAATGTGGCCAAGTGGGCCTTGGCAACATGCTGTGATAGATAGGTGGGCCTTGATCTTGAAAAGGTTGAGAAAAAAAGGTTAAAGAACAATATTTTTATTTGAAAATAAATTAGGGTCTATGTTTATTTAATCATTCCTAGACCTCTCCTTATGGAAACCTGGTGTTACGTTTAAATGTATATGTAAATGTAATAAACACGTCTTGTATCCAAAGTTGCACTGGAGCTTCCAGGCTAATGTAGCTAACAGGTAACTGAAGCTTATGTAAACCAGTTAGCCTCGTGCTAACAGGAGGAACAGATTTTTTTTACATTTACCTGCAGCTTTCACTTTTGGCTCCTGTGTTCGCTTCAGAATTAGGGCCCAGGGAATCGTGAAGTTCACTATACAGAGACGTGAGCTCTGTAGCCCGCTAGGCTTAGCCTAACTGACAGCTTTTTGTTGGCTCAGAAATCTGCCCTCAGCTCCTTTTACCTAAAAACTCACATCAATCTACGTGTCTGAACATTCAGTTCTAATCAGAACGGGAATCCTTGCCGTGGGCTGGGGTTTGAGAGTTTTTTTTTCCTGAGCTAACCTGGTCAGGCTCGGGCCTACGTAACCTCAAACAGACACGCTTATGTGGTTTCTGTCTCTGTATGACACACTGCACCACAGTAACAATCTACGATCAAAACACATGAACTCTCTCTGTTACGACCAAGAAAAAAAGCTCCCGTTTCTCCGCATTACACAACCGTTTATCCAGAACTCCTAATCACTTCAGTGTGTGTGGAACCGTGTCATAATAGATCCTTTCATAACAGTTACTTCATAGATTATTTGGTCCTGAAAAGTATTTTTGTGCCTTTTTTTTTTTTATTCTGCAGTAACTGTAGATTATGAGACACTGTTACTACACTGACCTCTTCGTGCTATGGATGCAGTGAGTTCTTTCATAGCAGCTGTTGCTAGGTTGGCCAAACTGTACAGAACTCTGGCAAAAACATCCCATAAAGTGTAATGCAAAACATTTTATCAAAACATTTTCAGCTAGAACGTGACATTAACCTCAAATAGTCGTTATAGTCGCCCTGTTGTGTCCCCGCATTGTTTTTTGTTGTATTTTTGTAGCACATTCAGAGAATATATTTATACATGTAAGTTTAATTATAATTCATCCAACCCCCTCTTTTTACCTTCATGTTGGTCTGTGTTGTGAGTGTCTTGTGTTGTATGTTGCACCTACAGTCCAGGAGGACGATATTTCGTCACACTGTGTACTTAATGTACATGGCTGGGAAGACAATAAAGCTCTAGTTGGCTTGACTCGATTAACTTAGAATGATATTTTTGTGTGTAAAAGGTCACTCTGTTTTTCACTTTATGCTGGAAACTAATGTAGGAAGTAGTTTCCCATTAGGCTGAATGAGATTTTTGCTAACGATTCTTTTCCAGTCTAGCAGCGGTTACTATGAATATCATGCATTTTTGGGTGGAGCGGATTTCGGAGGGGTCAATGCCATTCAATTCTTTCATTTACTCAGGCTAGGGTCTTCGTTTTTTCTTTCTGAATGGTCAATACACATGACAATAGACTCTTTCCACTGTGTGAGGGACCCCGGATCTCTACCTTCCAACACGCCAGTGGGATCCCTCGCTACTTCGGCTATTGTGCTGTGGTTGCAGTCGCTAAACAGAAACCAGAGGAGTGGGGTGGAGTGGAAGTGACGGTTGGAGACATCTTGTGAAATCCTTTACTTTAGAAGCACCGTTCTACCTGACCGGATGATGCAAGTGTTTGTATTTGGCAAATAAACGGCGTGCGCGCTTCTCTGTGCGAGTGTGTGTATGTGTGTGTGTGTGTGTTTGTGTGTACACCAGCACTGTATCAGACATGCCGCTGTATTGACAGAACACATTCAAGGTCATTTATTTTTGTCCTATGGGGTGTGTGCATATGTGGGTGTGTGTCTGAGAGTGTGTGTGTGAGTGAGTGTTGGTGTGTGTGTGTGTGTGTGTGTGTGTGTGTGTGTGTGTGTGTGTGTGTGTGTGTCTCAGATGTGTGGACAGCTTGCTTTAAGTCAGTTGCCACTGTTGCCAGAAAGACCGATATAGATCAGCCAGTGCTGTTCTGTTGTTGTGTATGTGTTAAAGGCCTGCACTAAAAATGTCAGGGGTCTAAAAAGACCCCCTCGTGTGTGTCTTAGTAAGTTTTAGGTAGGTGGTTCGATAGGTAGGGCACTTCTGGGGAAATGTCTTGATTTCTTGATTTTCCTCCATAGAGAACTCACTTTTGCACGCTTTCACACAAATTCCTGCACATTTGTAGAATTTGACATTCTATAGAGGTAAAAAGTGGCCTAATTTGTGTTAGACTCACCAAATAAATACAAATGATGCACTAGAATTAGATGAGAAAGTTTAGTATTTAACAACATGTTATTTCAGCAAACTTTTGCAAAAGTAGATTTCACAGTTCATACCAGTGCAAGAGTATAAATACGTACTAATTAACGAACATTTAGTATTCAGTTTTTAATGAAATCCAGCAGAATCATAAATAAAAGTAGTATATTAAGCTGTAAACCAGATTAAAGTAAACCTAAACAAAGCAGAAACAATCTATACTGACTAAATGTAGTAAAAATAGACTGGGGTATTAGGTTTCACAGATGGAATCTTGCAACAAGACATTACAATCCAGGAGCGATGCAACATCATATTATGCATGAATGTTGCATTTGCGTTGTATTTTCATGTTATTTGTCAGTTATAACTGATATAATGTTACTATATAATTACTATATGATTGATCCTATGTGGTCTCTCTTCTATTCGTAGTTTACTTTTGCGTTGTGTTTATCAGGAAGGGCCAATTGATTAATCGAGTGCAATTTTCAAACCACCACATTTTCAGTTACGGTTCACATTATTCAGCACTTTCTCAAGTTTAAAAGTGTCCACAGAGTCACAGTAACACAGAGGTCATGAGCTGGCAGTCTGGCTCACAGTGTCTCAAGTCCGAAAATACACATGTGCTGGACATTTTTGAGGGAGGCTGTGGTCACTTGCATAAGAAATCTTTTAGTGAAATTTGGCCTTTTGTTTCTCCTTCACCTTAGATAATCTACATAAAATCTTGTTTTCTGGAAAACATGGCACTTTCAGCACTTTACAGCTTTAAAAATATCCCTTAAGCATCTACCTATATAATTTCTATATAAATAAGATAAATACTTTTTTCATATTGTTGTTTCATATGATCGGGTACTAGCGCTCATGTTGTGAAGAAGTAATTGCATTTAAATCAACTGCAGTTGCACTATTGGTCGCAATTACATATTTCCTCTGCATGACTCCACTACAGCCCAGCCTGAACCTTTTGTTTATTTATGTTTCTGCGTCTCGCTCCTGGACGGTAACAGCACGGCAGCGAGGTGTCGGATCGACGTGGCATCACATCAGGCAGCATTAAAGAAGCGGACGGGATCTCTCACCTGACCTTTGGTACAAAGTGGCTAGATAAGCAAGTGTTTGGCCCCCTGCCAGGGCTGGGGGGGGGAGGGGTTTGAATCTGCACACCATTGCGTAATGTACAATATCCTTACCTGACGTGAACCCGGAGTGAGAGCCTTGCCAGCTGCCAGAGAGTGAGAGAGATAAAGCGATAGAGAGAGTATATGTTTCACAGAGTGTAGCCTACACACACACACACACACACACACACACACACAAACACACACACAAACACACACACGCGCGTCGTTCCCTGCAGTGCGTAGTGTCTATTTGAAGCATAGCTCTTCCATATGAGTGTGTGTTTTGCATTAGCTGGTTATGCAGGCTATCGCCCAGGGACCTCCTTTTGGAATGAAGACAGCCATTAGGTTTCTTTTTTTTTTTCTTCTTTCTTTTTTTTTTTTTTTTTTTTTTTTTTTTTGGTTGGGGACAATTTCCGACGTGGCAGAAGTGTCGTTAACGTAGGCGGGGGCTTCAGCACTCGTTAGCAAAGGTAATCAACCAGTGGCGAATATATTAAACGAGGTCGGAGGCGTCGACTTGAGTGGAGTCGCGAATGCGAATGGTCACTCGAGTGCTATTTTCTGTTATGGTTCGGTAACCGTAGCAACCGTGCGCGAAAGCACACCTGCTCATTCGCCGCAAAGTCGTATAAAACACCTCCAGAGGCCTCGCCGGCGACGCCGCGCGTTAAACGGGCCAAACGACTGCGCTGTTGAGAGGCCGTGGACGCAGATGTTAGAATCGAATGTGAAATATAATACAAGTGCATGAGAAGGAACCCAAAGACGAAGCCCAGCTTCCAGCGAGGGCTTTACTGACGTTAATGAGACCGGCCGACGTTGCGTTTGCACAAATGCATCGCGATCCTGCCAATAAAGCAGCAATGGTGGAAATATTACCTTACACCATGTAGACAGAAAGTTTTTTTTTTTAAACAGCGTTTATTTGAGAAGTGCTTTCATTAAGTAGAACAGACAAAGCCCCTTTAATACACTCTTGCGTCTTGGCCTGTACCTTTGCAGCCTTGTACGCCTTTCAGATACTCATTGGTGTTTCTGAACTCGAACACGAATTATGTTTCGTAACTAAGCACCATTTTCATTTTTACTTGGCTTGTAATGATGATGATATTCAAGCCGAAGATAAATCGCCATATAAATAACGGCGAGTAACCATTCAACTGTTCGTTAAATGCAGTTAGGCTGTGTTCAGACAGGCGGCTCAAATCTGATCTTTCCAGATACCTGCAGATTTTCTGCAGTGTGAGCGGCACAATAGCTTCATGACATTAAACTTTTTTGGAATTGGGTTCAGGTCAAGCTGGATTTGCAAGAAAACATGACTACAGATCACATGGTCACTAACTACAGTCCGAACACTCAAGTCTAACAATCAGGTTTAAGAAACAAATCCGATCTGCAGTGTGAACAGGGCCAAAGTAGTCAAACAGTCTGATTTACTTTGTTTCCTAGCTCTCGATAATCGCCAACCCTCAGTCGATGAGACACTGCTCAAGCTCAAATAAACAAACATTTCCTGTCAGAAGTTGAAACATTTGTTGAATTTTCTGTTTTCTTTTGTCTACACGCATTTGTCTCTGTCCAACTGTTTGATATTGACTCTGTTGTGACATTGTATGCGAATGGAAAAATGCATACCAACATTCCAAAGAATGAGTTTGTGCTGTTTATCCAAGTTTGAAGAAACTTTGAATGACAACATAGAACAACGTTAAACTCAGCAACGAAAAATTTAACAACATGATATTGCGCAATACCGTCAAATATTAAAACGGATCAAATTGATACTGGTGAGGCTTTCAGAATCTTTGACCAACGATCAGCCTCAAGTATACCATGGATTATCTCATAAAGACTTCATAGACCCAGAAGGAAATCTGTGATCATTATCTTTCAAATGACTCATGATCACGAATGATAATCTATCCCAGATTAGTACTAGAAAACATTGAATACATATATTCTATCATAGATACAACTGTGATCCGTATTCATTTATTAGACCCTCTTTCTGTAGTACACACACACACACACACACACACACACACACACACAGCATCCTTCCAAAGTGCCGAAAGAGCGAGGCACTGGAGGCCAAGGCCAGACCATTCGCTTGGCCGCAAACAGGGGGGATGCGGAGAGGAGGGAGGGGACCGGTGGCTTTTAAACGAGCGGAGAGAGAGATGGCGGTTTTGTAAATGAGCGGAGGGGTAGACGGCAGTTTATAAAGATTTGGAAAGGAGGGATGGCGGTTTCTAAACGAGTGGAGGGAGGGAGGGTGGGAGGGAGGGAGAGCGGTTTTTAAACGAGTGCAGAGAGGGAGAAGGTGGTTTTGGGGTGGGGTGTGGAAGGGATCACTGTTTATTTACTTACAGGCTGCAGCCGTAGACGCTTAGGGAGAAGAATGGGTGGCAGGGGGCCAAAACACCAAGCGAAGGGAAATGTGCACATAGGAGGGAGAGGGAGTGTGTATGTTTGTGCATGTGTGTGAGTGTGTGTGTGTGTGTGTGTGTGTTTGAGTTTGTGTGTCTCTAACACACTTAACATTAATCATGCTGATGTAGGCATTCCTGTGGTCTCTCTCTCTCTCTCTCTCTCTCTCTCTCTCTCTCTCATGAATTCAGTGCCACAGGTTGCTGCTGCGCCTGCAGCGCTGTACAGAAATAAAAGTAAAAAATTACAGAAGGAGGGACGTAAATTGGAAACGATTAAACATGCGATGGTGCTGCTGTTGCAAAACTGTGCATGCATTTGCATGCAAGTGTGAAGAAAAGTGTTTCCTCCCTGAAAAAGAAGTGCCTGTGTCCATCATGTGCACCTGAATAAAATAAATCACGTGAACACAAGTACTGTCTTTCGGTTCACTGCCTTTTGGCAGATGATGATATTGATTTAATACTATATCTAAATAGTGTGGAGGAATAGAAAACCGATATCAGCAAAGAATTCAATAAACCGTATTATAAGGCCTGGCAATATTTACATCACTGATTGCAACATACTTTTATTTGAGCTCATAACTGTATTTTATTGCTGTTCTATTGCGATTATCAGCATCGGACAGATGTTTGGTGATGTATGGTTCTGTGCAGAACTTCGAACGCCCTTGATCGATTAACATTTAATTGGATTTCGATGTGTAAATAAGGACACATATGGCACTTTTAGTGCGCGGTGTCTGTTCATTTGTTGATTTGAACATTTATATAAAGCTAATCCATATGAATTTGGTCCTACATTTTATACATTTGTATATATTGCCATTGGCAGATATGTACATAAAAAGATTGCCCTAAGATTGCACTATTGGTGCATTGATTATTGCATGATGTTCACATTACAATGAATGAAATCATAACTATTTTCAGAATCAGAATCAGAATCAGAAAACTTTTACTGATCTTTACCGACAGAAAATTGCTTAAGCTACGACTGCAAAGACACACAGAGACAAGAACAATGTAAAATATAATGTAAACAATAAAAAATAATCTAAATACACAAGGCCACATACACCGAAGTAAGAGAGGTGGATAGAAATTCTCAGTGTATTATATGCAGGCCTGCACCGCACACAGCTCTGCGTTTGACTTGGCATTATAAATGTGTTTGCAGTAGAGATAAAAAGCTATTTATTTTATGAAGACATTCACCGCCCCTCTGTCTGACCTTTGTACTAGAGTTGTGCAGTAGCTCTGTAGCGGGACAGTCTCCACAGTGGCCTAAAGAAGAGTGCCGACGGGATTCTAGCTCGGTGGCAGAGCGCCAGATATCATGCTTCACTCCCCAGTTATGTGTGTGTGTGTGTGTGTGTGTGTGTGTATCCAGCCTCACTCCTGCGTTATGTGTGTTTAGACTGCCTTTCATGGAGGTGGTGAAATCCAGACGCTAACCTGAAGGCACCATGCCGTTAGCACATGGACCTCGGCCAGCTTCTCGCTGATGCCGCCACTACAGCAAACCCAGAGGGACACAATTCAGAAGGATGCACCAGAATGACATGGCTGAGAGTTTAGGCCTCGTTTAGGCCTCTGCAGCTGCTCGGTTACTTTTGTGTTTTCCTCTGAATCAATCCCTGTCAGATTATGCATCCCATTCGGACATCTGTAAATTAGGCTTTAAGATTCAAGATCCAAGATTATACAGTTATACAAGTGCAACGTGTAGTTAAAGTGCCCCCGGAAATCCTATGAGACTGTGCAATATAGTTACAATAAATTAAATCAAGAGGGTGAAACTAAGTAACAGAAAAGTAGAAACAAGTCTAAACAAGATCTGAAGTGCGCAAATGTCACAGAATAGAATATTTACTGTACAGTGCAGTATGCTAATTGCTGTTAATGTACATAGACAGAAATAACAGATGGCAGGTGAAAAACAGTGAGGTAGAGTGAGGTACAGTGAGGTAGAGAGGCAGGTGAGGTACAGTGAGGTAGAGAGACAGGTGAGGTACAGTGAGGTAGAGAG
>JBBPCX010000088.1:23212022-23227078 GCA_037974365.1 Hydrocynus forskahlii | reverse complement strand
TTGTCTTTTGGTATTGGCCCCAATATAAGGCACACCTGTACACAATGAGACCATTACATGGAAAACACAAATGAGGTGTGTCTATCACCTCAATACAATTGCCTCCCTATCCCAAAAATGTCTGAAGTGAAACAAACACCTTATGTATGACATCCACCAAGTTTCTCACAATATCCCTAACTTCTTGTGAGTAGTGTAATTCATAACAGGCTGTTTTTCCAAGTGAATTTTCATGCATGACTATAATTTTCCTGTGAAGAATGTATGGATTGGGTAGTCACCGGTACATTTTGAATCCTTAACAGCTGTTTTATTTCAGTAAAAAAATTTTTTTTACAGTAACATGGACCTTTTAATGTTGATAGAAATTTGCGGTTTATCTACCAGCATCTTATTGCTGTGGTCAGGCACTCTAACATTGAAACGCTGGACATTTTCCATGACAACAGCCATATAAACTGGCCTAACCTGTATGCGAAAAGTGTGTTTGGCTGTATTTTTGACCTAGAAATTGTGTTCTTGCTTGTGTGTAGGTTCTGGAGTTCTTGTGCAGTCCAGATGATGATTGCAGACACACGGAGAGACAGCAGGTAAAAATAAATTATCAGACACAGAAGTCAAAACATTAATATTCATTAATATTAACATTCCCTTAATATTTTCTTATTATACTCAATTTGCAACTCATACACACTGCTCTGTTCTAACAAACAATTTACACCCATCCGCCCCTGTAAATACCCTTTATTTATTATTTATTACACTTTCTCTGTCCTGCTGCTGCTCCTCCATTATAATGGCTCTGCTGCTAGAATGCAGGATCTATTATAATACTGTATTCATTCAAACGCCAGCTGCCCTAAAGGTTGTTTTGCCCTGTTATTTTGTTGCTCATATGTTCTTGCACTCTTTCTTGCTCTCTTTACACTCTGTGCGTTTTGTGGTGTTCTGTTTTTGTTCTTGTGTTGCTCCATGGTCCTGGAGAAATGTTGTTTCATTTCACTGTGTACTGTGTATCTGGCTGAAGTGACAATAAAACCTTCTTGAGTTGAGTTGACAGTATAAACAGCACTGAAACTTCGATTCTGTACTTTCAATTCTGTACTTTCCATTTTTATATGTAACACCACCAGACCCCACATAAAATAAGTATCAGAGGAATTGGTGGGAAAAGGTCACCTGACTTACTAGCAAAGGTTTTTGTTGTTATAGGTGCTGCTGGAGTTACTCCAGGTGGGGGGCGTGGTCCAGTTTGACGAGGGGCGGCTCCTTGCCCTGGCAGAGAAGGCAGAGTTGTAAGTGTTTGACCAGTCAGAGCGCAAGCAAACAAACATAAACTGAAAAATTATTTGCTGACTCAGCTGGTGGCCTAGTGGTTAGGGAGTGGCCCCTACAGCCAGAGGGTTGTGGGTTTTTACTGTTTAATGTGATAAATGCAGCGTGTGTCCTAAATGGCTTTCATTTATTCTTAAATGGCTTTCATTTGTATTTCATTAATTCCACCTTGGATGGAACTCTGGGAACACGGTTTTATTCTAATTCAGGAATCTGTTGTTAGGGACAATAATGTGTTGTCAGGGACACATGCACATGAGACAATCACAGTTCATATTTACTTTTTATTAATAACAGCAATTTGTGAAATGAACATGTTTAATGCAAAACATGCGTTACTCTTTCTTCCATATTACTTTATGTATTTGTTTGAATTAAATTCTGTTTCCCAATAGTCCAATTCAGTTCAATTCCTGTTCCACCTCCCTTCAGCTGCATGCAATTCTAATTCCAGGAAGTGAATTTACCAGGCATTCTCAATCCAGTCCACAAATGATCCCAACCTTGGAGCACTAACATACACTATGTGTCCAAAAGTCCCTAGACCTCATCCAAGGTTTCTTCAGAATTCAAGGCCACATGAGCATTAGTGAGGTCAGGTACTGATGTTGGGTGATTAGTTCTGGATCACAAACTCCACTCCAGCTCATCCCAGAGGTACTGGATGGAGCTCCATCACTCCAGAGAACACAGCTCTACTGCTCCACAGAGGAATGCTGGGGGTGCTTTAACCCCCTCTAGATGATGATTGGCGTTAAGGATGGTGACTTTGGCTTCATGTGTGGCTGCTCCAGTGTGATGTTTTATTAGTGTCTTTCTGTGGTGGTTATACAACCAGTATCAGCAGTTGGCAAATAACTCTATTATTAGAAGAGCTGTCTGAATACTTTTGGATATGTTGTTTATATTAGCTTATATCACTTGTTTCTCTGACATGGTGACTTCAAAGGAGTAGAAAAGAACATTCTTTATTTTAATTCAGATATGTCAGATAAAGACATTCAGCTTCAAATAGAGCAAATAGAACAGTCTTTGAGTTGTGTGTGCACGTGTTTTTTTGCACCCCTGCTCAAATAACTATGTTTTGTCAATTTTTTGTGCACAGTTTAATACACCAATACTGTTTATGTACTGAATGTAATATATTGAGAAAAATCATTATTAAAATTTATTACAGGGGGTCCTCAAGTTACAACGGAGATCCGTTTCTGTCACAGTGATGTAGCCTGAGTTTTGGTGTAAGTTGAAACACAATCTATCCCGACACGGTTGCCAAATCTGTAAACACAATTAAGAAAAAATGACAATAAACGAGTGTAAAAATTTGTTCAGAAGTCATGATAAAGGCCAAAAAGTTGCCAAACAAAGCAACACAAACTCTTCTGCCGCGCACCACTAAACTAGTTCGCCCACGTGAGCGTCGTAAACTTGAAACAGCATATGTTGAGATCCTCATAACTCGAGGAACCCCTGTATAGTTAAAATGATTACATTTTTAATTAAATTATTAAATTATCAACATTGTTGCAAGTTATGGCAAGTAACTACTACACTTTACTGTTAGAAAACATGCAAAATGCCATATTTAAGGTTGTTTCTTGCATAAGGTGTGTATTTATTTTACTTATTAAATCACCTAACACTTTGACATGGAATTATTAAAACCTTTGCATGCGACTGCAGCTTCAGCACTGACCTGTAATTATTGTGATGATACAAAGAGGACAGAGAAGAAGTGATAAAACCACATTTACATGAACCATCTTATTGGACTGATTATTGAAGCAGCGTTACATTTTATCTGTCAGACTAATTACTGTACATTCAGTTAGCTTCTATTAACCTCATTTAACATGTTGTGTATAATTAGAGGCTAATTAAGTGACTGGGAGAGTTGAGGAGTATTGATGTCCTCAAGGTGACGAGGGCATTCAGAGTGAAAGTTTACTTTCTTCTTTTCCTCTCCTTCTTCATCTGTCTGCTTCCTTTTTTCTCTTTCTCGCATTCTCCTTCTATTTCTCTCTTCCTCTTTTTCTCTCTGTTTATCTCTCTTCATCCACATCTTTTTTTTTTTACTATTTTTCAATCTTGCTACTTCTCACTTTTTCTCTATCCTTTTGTCTTTGTCTAATGCACGCAATTGTTTCTTTTCATTCTTTCACACTTTCTCTTTTTCTTTCATTCTCATACTTTTTTGTTTTTATGCTCGCTCCTCTCTCTATTTTTCTCTCTTCTTTCTCTTGTGGTCTTTCAACCACTCTTTTTTTCACTATTCTTCCTCTTTGTTCTTTCTGTTTCTCTTACTCTGGCTTTTTTTATGACTCTCTCTCACTTATTACTCTCTCCCCCACCTCTTTGTCTCTCTCTCTTGCTCGCTCTCTCTCCCCCACAGTTATCAGATATGTGAGTTTATATATGAACAGAAACACCTGTATGATCGAATCATTGATTGCTACTTAAAGGACCCTTTAAGAAAGGTAAGACCCTCCCCACCCATTCAGTTTCCTTAATTCACCTTTAATCTGAAAAGCTCTCTTATACCCCAATGTTCTCTTTTCTGGCACCAGGAGGAGGTTTATAACTACATCCATAACCTCCTGTCCATGCCTGGATACACCCCAGAGGAGAAGCGGATCGCATGGAACAAGTCCCTGCAGCACATTAAGGTCAGTGGCTTTCAAAATATAAACAGTTCCCTCAAAATTCTTATAATTACGTAACACCCCATCCTGGCCGTTTATGTAACAGCCTGGTTTCATGTTTTGTCTGTAATGTACTTCTTAAGCTTTGCACTGGAGCTACAAGGCCGACCTCACTAATGATGCTGTGTGGAATGCAATCAGATCCACCAATCTTCCAACGTCTAGTGTAAAGCCTTTCCAGACATGGGTCTACAATCTTTTGGACATGTGGCGAATATTTCAATACAGCAGACCAGCCAACGTTCATTCTTAGTGAGAATTGATGAGAAGTTGCATTCAAGACAGAAATAGGGAATCTCAAACAATTTTCCATCATTATGGAGCAGCTGATTGGCTGAGGGACTAGTGTAGGATATTCTGATTGGTTGTCAGAGTTACTGTATTTTCTTAAAAAAAAATTTTTTGCAGGAACTGGTTAGCATTAACCCGGCTAAAGCAGCCGAGCTGGTGGCCGGACACTTCTCTGGTGAGGTGGAGCCTATAATCACTGCACTACAGGTCAGTCTCTCATCATGTAAAGAATGTGTGGTACGACCAGATGACTGTTATAATTGTACTGACCACAGAATACTGACTAAAAGAGCTTTGTTTGTATTCAACCCTTCTATATTTGAAGTATAATTTTTTATACTTCAAGTTATCCTTATGTCTTCTAACTCTTCTTCCTGTGTAAATTATGTTAGTGTGTGTCTCCACACTGGTCATAATAAAAGTTTGTGGAAGTTTCTTGTACCGTATAAAAGGAGCTCCATGCTGCGTTTGTTGTTGGATGTGCAGTGGCTTGAAAAAGTATTCAAGTCCCTTAAAAGTCATCATCATTTTCTGGATTATAAAACTCTTTTTTTGTAAAGCTCTTTTTGCTCCAGTATAATGTCAGCACCAGAACACACCAACATTAAAAAGATAAAAATAAAAGACTGACATTTGCACAAGTATTCAGACCCATGTGCTTTGGAAACTACAAAGGTGAGACCTATTTGACTATTATTAAATATAATTGGGTAATACTTGTAAGTCCTTAAGTAAGGTTTTTTCTGTGGATATATAAAAAGCGCCCTTTGTAAGGGCAATTATGCTGGTCGGAGAAACACAATCACTTAAATGCACAAGGCGGGAAATGGCTACAGAAAAATATTGAGGAGTTTGAATGTCCCATTAAGCGCTGTTTGATCCGTCATCAGAAAGTGGAAGATTCATCTCAGCACTCAGACACTTACTAGAACAAACTGTCCCTCAAAACTGAACATCAGAGCAAGATGTCGAATGGTGATAGAGACTATTAAAAATTCAGCCGTCACTCGCAGAAGTCAGCAGTACTCTTTGTCTGAAACTGTAGTGAAGGTGCATGGGTCAACAATTTCAAGAGATATCCATAACACAGGCCTCTATGGGAGGGCAGCAAAAAAAAATCCATTCCTCAAGAAGGTCCACATAAAAGCATGTGTGGTATTGCTTCAAAGCATGAGAAAGACCAAGTTAAGACGTGGAAAAGGTTTTGTAGATGAAACCATAGTAGAACTATTAAAAGTTCTGTGTGAAATCAACACTGCCCATGAATCAGGAAACACTAAACCTACGGTGAAGTATGGTGGCGGCAGCACCCTGCTATGGGGTTGCTTTTCATTGGCACGGAGTCTTGTTAGAGTTGAAGGGGAAAATAGATGGACACAAATAGTGTGCAAAATTGCAGGAGAACTTTGTCCAGCCTGCTTTAAACTTACAGATTGGGAGAAGATTCATTTTTCAACAAGACCCTAAGTATAAGGCCAAACCCTGAAATGGCTCAAAAACAAAAAGGCGAATGCTTTGGAATGACCAAGTCAAAGCCATGATCTTAACTTTGTTGAGAATCTTGGAACTGTTTGAAACCTTATGTCCAGAGGTGTGGCCCCCCAAAAATTCTGCTGAGAAGAAGACAAATCACTCCTGAAAAAAGCCAAAAGAATTAGGTAGGTATTACAGGAAAAGGATTCTCTACAAAATATTAATGGTTAGGGGTTGAATACTTATGCAAACCTTATATTAATTTTTTTCTTTCTTAATTAAACATCTGCAGAAAAATGTTTGCCTTTGACTGGAAATGTATTGTTACAGTGTTCACTGCAAAAATGCTGACTAAAAGCTATGTGTACAAATGTTTTGTCATCCAGAAAATTCTGATGACTTTGATAGGGGTTGAACACTTTTGCAGGCCACTGTACTCTGATCATTTCTGAATGAGAGTGCACGCATATGCAGTTCATAATTCTATGACAACTTTTTGCAGTTTGTATAATATTTTAGATGCTTTATGAGAAGCTCACAGCAGATTAAAAACACAAACTGAAACTGAAACATGAACTGACACAAGTACCAGTCTAGCAGTTTCCCTATAAATGGACTCATCTGGGTTAATGTCTTTAAAAAATAAGAGAGAGGCTCACTTGATGATCAAGATGTGCAGTTAGCACAATGTTATTGCAGTCCCTTAGATTTTAGCTACAGTAGCTTCATAGCTTATGCAGATGCACACTAAGCGTTTTTGATTGACTACATCTGGGGTGAAAGATGGGAACTTTTAAATTTGGGTTTTGGCTGAGGTTTGGCTTTAAGGTGAGGTGTAAATGGGCAGATAGCGTTTTTCTGTCGCAGTAATATGTATGATAATGAACCCCTCCCCCTCAACGAAAGTATGGGGGTGTGGGGGTGAGTCAGTAAACGGATTAGGCTCTATCTGCAGCACCGTGTGTAATTGGGTTTGCCTTATCGTCTGGGCGCTGGCTGAGAGGTGTTAATTGAAAAGTCTGATAGTGACAGTGTGCAGGAGTGTGTGTGCTGTAGCCAGGAAGAGATGAAAGGAATAAACAGTGCATTTATTCTCACACACACACACACACGAACTTCACTTACAACTGCTATTAAAATTGCCACAGTGTTAAGACTGCTGCTGGCAGGCTGTTGAAGATTTGGATACTGGCACGGCTTCACAGCTTTGGGGGAAGTTACATTAGATATGATAACCCTTAAATATGATAACCGTGATGACTGGGACGATGAAGATGATGAGCTTTCTTAGATGCGAAGCAAAGCAAAGAAATTCGGTGGCCCTTGTTAATCAAAGTAGCCTGTGGCAACATCTCATCTGAGTGATACTTTAACAACATAAAAATGCTTGATTTTTAGCCTAATAAATACAATTAATATCAGTAATGTGAGGTTTGGCAAAAATGTCTCATGGTGTAATTAGAAATAGCACTTTCAGTTATATTGCAATAGTTAGATATTTTTACCTGGAAACAAAGGCTGTAAAACTTGCACAAAACGTCTTAAAGTGAATTTTGGCCCTTGTATCTTAAGCGAGCTCTAAAATCTCAAGTAAATGTTTACAGAGGAAAGGGAAAACACGGTTTCCCATCTTCCATCGGAGGCTGTTTGGGTCACTAAATAATATTAAACCCTTTCATGTCTATAAAATAATGATAGGTTAGATGGATGGATGGATGGATATATGGATAAAGAAATGGATAAGTAAATAGATAGGCTGATAGATGAATAACAAAGAAGAGAGATAGATGGAGATGGGTGGATAAAAAAAACAGATGGATAGATAGATAAATAGATAGATAGATAGATGGATGAAGAAACAAATGGATAGATGGATAAATGAATAGATGGATATATAGATGATAGATGGATAGATAGATAAAGAAACATAGATGAGTACATAGATAAAGAAACAGATAAGTGGATAAGTAGGTAGATGGATGGATAAAGAAACAGACTAGAGACAGAGAGAGAGAGAGATAAACAAACACGGTTTTCCGTTTCCCTGAAGAGATTTTACAGAGCTCGCTTAAGATACAGGGGAACACTTAAGGCCAAAATTCACTTTAAGACATTTTGTGGAAGTGAGCGCTGGCCTTTAGTTTCCTGGTGCTTCGATGCCCACTTACAGACTTAAGTATTCTTTGTATAGTCTAGAAAAAAGAGAAGGAATAGCTCAGCGGAGAACATTTACTTAAATGTCTCCAGTCGCATTCTCGTGTGTGACATTTGCTGTGACATTTTAGCTTCATACTGTATCTGCGTGTCAGTGCTGTCCAGAAATCCTTGACAACCATTTTTCCAACCTTTGATTATTTCTATTGTGTTCTCTTACAGCGATGATTATGCCAAAAATACTTTACTTTTACACTTAAACTGATATACTGTTATCCATATTATAGATAACTGGTACAGTTAACGGTAACGAATGAACACCCCCAGTCAAGTGAAAAATTTGTTGGTTTTCTAAGTGAAAATAAATCCACATATTCTGCAGGTGAATATGGTATTTCCTGCTATTGTTGGGGCACAACAATAAAACAGAAAATAAAATGTGGCCTAACAAAGGCCACGATTTCTGTTTTATTCTCTTTTAACATGCTAAGTTCAGTAAATTAACAGTGATTGTGTATTGAAATGTGCAGAGGTGTGTTTTCTGTAAAGGTTGCACTTTTTTACATTTAGAAAATCAATAAGATGTGACAATTTTTGCATACAAGTGTATATTATATAGTGTCATTGGGTAGCAAGATAAAGTGTAATGAATAGAGTATGGGGAGTTCAACCAATCAGTACTAAACAATCATAGTGTAGTGTGTTGAGCATGGGAGAGGTCAAATACAGTTCTGTAAAAAATAAGAGAGCACTGCAATTTATTTTGAAATCAGCATCTCTATGAGTGACAACCATTCTATGCCAGTGTCTGTTAAATTCCTACTCAAGCACCTCATTCTGCTTTATGAGGGACTGATTACTGATCACCTGAATCACATCTTATTTAATGAGGAAAAGTAGAAAAACACTGCTGTAATCGACACTCTCCTCTCACAATGAGACCAGTTGGATGGTAAACAGTATTTTTATTGGGAAATTAGCTGCTGATATATTGCAACAGTTCTTAAAAACTAAGGCAAAGTTGTTTAGTTCAATACGTGCACCTATAAAAAATAAAACCTGAGAAACTGAACTGAACATTTCTTATTTTTTTCCCCAACATGTATATGCAAATATGATGGTGTAGAATTTAGCAGCCATATTACACATTGGTGTGTGTGGAACATTGTTTGGTCAGCATATTATATGTGTTGTAGTGTTTGTGTAGAAGCTGTGTAGAACCTCCTAGTTAATTAGGAAATTAACAAGGCTTAATTTCTTGTAGTTTATGGAGTGATTCAACATCCAAACAAGGCTCATGAGGTTAAGAAAACTGAACTACAGCAAAATCAGTGGGCACATGCAGACCCATTTATTTTGATGTGCCATTATCAAGTGTTTTGTGTGTGATTTAGCTGTGTTTGTGTCTGTAGGATGACCACTTGGTGTACCAGTTCCTGAAGAACTTGATAGATCCGAGGTAAGAGCCGTGTGAAGAGCATTTTAAAGTACAGCTTCAACATTAGTGATTCAACCATGTACAGTCATTTTTACACATTTCATCTGTGCTTTGAGATGAAGAAACAGGCGGCTCAAAGTCACTTATGATGGAAATCGTCATACTTTTGCTGAATTCTGTGAATAATTGCTTGAAATGTGTGGTGCAAATTCAAACATTCAGCTCTTAAAGCCCAACAGAACAGGTTGTTGGATGAGTTTTCCTAAATATAAAATATAAGCCTCTTATAATGATGTTTGTCACAATTTTAGCCCAATTAGACAATTGTAATTAACAGTTGTCTAATTGAGATTAAATTGTGATTAATTGTCTTTTGAACACAATTTAAAGCATAAACTGGCCAAATGGACTAAAATGGCCAAATGGGCTGTTAAGCTATCTTTCTTCCTAGCTGTTGATACTCACAACTGATGATGGGTGGTGGTAGCTCAGTGGGTTGGATACTTGCCTCTGATTGGATACCAGCCTACTGATTGCAAGAGGTCATGGGTTCGATTCCTATCTTCAGCAGACCACCACTGGGTTCCTGAGCAAGACCCTTAACCCCAAGTTGCTCCAGGGGAGACTGTCCCCTGTAGTTAGGGAATGGAAGTCGCTTTGGATAAAA
The DNA here is from genome assembly GCA_037974365.1 of Hydrocynus forskahlii. NCBI lineage: Eukaryota > Metazoa > Chordata > Actinopteri > Characiformes > Alestidae > Hydrocynus > Hydrocynus forskahlii. Next base: position 23,217,018 of record JBBPCX010000088.1, on the reverse strand, counting down.
AGTGTCTGCTAAATGTAAATGCAATAAATAAACAAGCATTACTCACTGCTGCCCTCTAAAGTAAAGAAAAGTAAAGCGGCCATTTACAGTTACACGTGAACGGACCACACAGAAATTCTGTCTCTGCATTTAACCACTTCAAGTGAAGCAGGGGGCTGCCACCATTGTGTGAGGATGGTACTTTGCTCAAGGGAACCTCAGTTGGGATTCAAACCCACAACCTACTGATTGCAGCGCCAACACCCTTACCACTAGGCCACCCAGTTGCCCAAGGTGTAAGATGTTTCAGAATCATTTCGGAATCAGAATCAGAAAACATTATTGATCCCAGGGGAAACTGGTTGTTACGACTTGCACACGAAACCAAGAACAATATAAAATATAAAGTCTGAATAAATCCAATCTGAATAAAGCTCTGCAGAAAAATCTCTATATGAAATACTCTATGCTATATACACAAATGTTTCACAAAATTATCAGTAAATATGTTTTGTACTTTTTTTTTAAAGTGAGATGAAAAAAATAAATTGTTGACTGTGAAAACTAAATTTAGTCCGTTCCTCATCACTTATGTTACTCAGACACTTGTCCAGTCAGTTGTCAATTAAATACTATAGTAACTCAAACACTATAGACCTCTACAGATGAGCCAGAAGCACGTCTGGTCGAACTTCTCATACATCGCTCCACTACTATAGACCTTCAGTGTGGCTTCCTGACAAACTTACTAACCCAGAAATGGTCCAGCTCTGTTTTACTGATCAGACCACTGGTCTCAGCTGGCCCTCATTTTGAACAACAGCTACAAGTCCAGGCCCTAAACTAACTTAACTTACACCAAGTTCTCAACTAAAACAAAAAGGTTTGCAATCAGCAGCTGTGAACACATTGTGAGATGAGATGTTTCTCCATGAACTACAGTGCAACATAAAGCAACAATCAACAAAGTTATGACAGAAACAATTCAAACACAATAAATAGACACAACAACAATGCAGCAGTAATGTAATGTAACAGTGTAGTGTGACCGGGATGTAAACCTTCCAGAGTTATTAGTGTTGCACCATTAGTGTGATTATTGCACTGGAGGCAGTTGAACAAAGGAATGACAAACAATACAAAAAATAGACAATACAGTAACGTAACAGTACAGTGTGAATGGGATGTAAAAAGAAGTATTTTCTGTCGTCTCTGTGTGATCTGTTAGAAACCTGGTGGAGTATTATCTTTATTTCTGGCAGAACCTTGGTCTGCCAGCAGCTCTTAATTTTAAATCTAGTTTTACTAGGATGAGGGAGGTTTTCTTGTGATCTACCAATCATACCTCACTCAATAAGAATAAGAGCGTCTTTCAAATGCCTTAAATGTAAGTGCTAACAACTGTGGAAGAATAATTACGATCATCTGAATATCGAATAAAGTAGTGTGTTCTTCCCTTTGAAGAACTAGTCCAGTCTCTGAACAAAACAAATTTTTTCAGATTTAGCTCTTTAATTTACAATAATTTCGTCTGAAGAGTCAAAGAAAAGGGACATTTTTCACATTAATGTTCACTGCCAGAATTCAGATTCTATTGAATTCTGTTGTAAATGTCAACTGATCTTTTTTTAACTGAGAAAGTTGATGAAATTACCTTCCTTGGTAAATGACCATCTGCAACAGATTGAGATTAGGTTGAAAAACACTGAAGTGCCCTTTTAATGTTGTCTTTGGTCTGTTTTGCTCTCTTTAGTGCTCCCTCTCTCCATGTTTTCTCCATCCTTTTGTTATTTTGATGGAGAGAAATGCACTCTTGGCTTGTCTTTTGTTGGTTCTGGACTCTCTCCTCCCTGCGGCGCAGTGATAGCATGGTGATTTATGCTGAAGTGCTACAGGCCGTCCTCTGTAGTATCAGTACTGAGGAGAAGAGGGACAGGCTGATGGTATCTGAGCACTATGGGAGTTTTATCGCTGGACGCGGACGCGCTCCGTCATACTCGGCCTCTGTTGGAGCGGCCTGTAGTGATTTGTGAAAGGATTTTTGATTGGATTATAAAGTAGTACATGCCAGCCGGACCTAATCACTGATCCAGCTGCTGTCGGAGAGCAGCAGGGAAGTTTACAGGAATGAAAATCTCTTCTTATTTTTTATTTTTTTATTTATTTTTTTATTTTTGAGATATAGCTGGCGGCAACAGACACCATTAAAATGAGAAAACAAAACAAATCAAATCAGATTTACAGTTTTCTGGTTGATAGGTGGGGGTGGCGGGAGGAGGAGGTGAAATATGGTGATTTATGGTCCCCATCCAGTGGTGCTCGGTTATGCAGTAAAAGATTTTTTCAGAGACGATTCACTGGAATACTGTAGGAAAACAAGGAATTTAATTCATTAAATGGTGTGATGGAATGAATCATGCTTAAAATGGTCAAGAATATGAAGTAACAAAATAAAAATAGGTCAGTCCAGATGTTGAGTTGGCTTTAACCTGGTTTGAAGCGAGTACGTGATTATTTCGGCATATGCCATGGAACACTTGTTACTAGTAAGTGGGACAAATGCAAAACTAAAGAAGTGAAACATACACTAAACATGTCTTGGCTGATAGACTTTTTTTTAATTTTGTTTGAGTTTGTGTCCTTTAACCATGTGTTTATATTATGTGTTATCAGAAAACTTTATTGATCCTGGAGGAAATTGCTTCTGTAATTACTGCAAAGACACTGACACACAGAGACAAGAACATTATAAATATTAGTCTGAATAAAATCTGAATACAGATCTGTAGAAAAAACAACTCAAAATGAAAATACACTTTGCTACATACAGAAATGTGGGATATAAATATGATACAGAAGTAACACAGTTGAGTGACACAAATGATAGTTTGAAGTTATTGCACTTAGTAGAGAATCAGTCGTAATATTAAGCAATAGAAAAAGTAATATTGACATAAGTAGTGATATTGCACATGAAGACTATTGCACATAAGAAAGTGATGAAAGTAATTGCCAACGAACTACACTAACAGAGCAACCGGGGTGGTGGTGGTCTAGTGGGTGGGATACTTGCCTCTGGTCATGGGTTCGAATCCTACCTTCAGCATACCGCCACTGGGTTCCTGAACAAGACCCTTAACCCCGAGTTGCTCCAGCGAGACTGCCCCCTGTAGTTAGGGAACGGAAGTCGCTTTGGAGAAAAGCGTCTGATAAAATGCCGTAAATGTAAACCGTCATTCGCTGTAACTGAACCGAACCTGCCAAGTCTGAACACACCCCAAACGGGATCCACATACTCGAGCGCCGTTTTGCTGTTTCTGATGTTGGTGGTTTGTGCATCACTGTATGACCTTGACCTTATCTAGGGCTGCCGGAACACATATACTCTCTCTCACACACACACACACACACACACACACACACACAAGCACACATCACCACTTGCTTAGTCTTGGTGACGTGGCTGCTTCAGGGTTCCAAATCTGCTGCTGTTTTTGCCGTGGCTGACCTGTGGTGGCCCACAGAGGACATAAAAAGTGGAACAGCTGTGTTTACTGAGTCTCTGCGACTGCACTGCGCTCTCCTCTGTAGCTCCAGGTAGAAAGTGCTCTTTCATTCCAAGCTCGGATGAACCCCTGACTCACAGCGAGAGCCACAACAGGACTGATCTCTGAATCACCAGCGGGCTGCTTCTGAATCACCAACGGGCTGCTGCAGCTGCTCGGCTGTGCTGCAGATCTGAAGCCAGTTTTGCTGTTTCATGCTCAGGTTTAGGCTCAGATGAAAGTAAGAATGTGGGGCGCCGTCTGAACAGAAGTAACATTTAGAGAGTGCTCTGATACTGATCCCCCGGTAGACTCGTCTGTGATGGCTTTGGTTTTTCTGCATAATTCTTACTTGCTATCTCTGCATTGTGCTGTGTGCGGTGTTTACATTTACAGCATTTAGCAGTACTTCCATTCCCTAACTACAGGGGACAGTCTCCCTGGAGCAACTTGGGGTTAAGGGTCTTGCTTAGGAACCCAGTGGTGGTGTGCTGAAGGTAGGATTCGAACCCATGACCTCTTGGTCCAGAGGCAAGTATACTACCCTTGCTACCACCACCCTTGCTAACTCATCATATGATACCATGATGGCATCATAATTCATTATTAAGGGATACAAACACCTTATCATCATGTGCAATAGGCTTCAATATATATATATATATATTTTTTACTTTAATCTGTTCTTGTCTTTGTCTCTCTCTGCAGTTGTAACATAAGTAACTTCCTCCAGGATCATTAAAGTTTTTTTTATTCTGATTGTCATTAAATTGTTATTATTAAATCTTTGTGTTGTCATATTATTAGAATTGCCTGTGACATTATTTGAGATTCTACTCATTATTTTATAAGAACCTAATTTAAGTTCATTCTTAATGTACATTCTGGAGTTCTGAAATACTGTTTGCTAGAAACCCCAAATTATTTAAGTAAAATATCAGTTCAGAAAGAAAAAAATTAAGTACATTTTTATCAATTACAGTTGTGCCTGCAAGCCACTGTTCTGCACAGACTGTAGCGATAACATTATGCACTGTATTGTCCATTAGCACAGAGTAGTTATATTAAGTAGCAGGCTGTTTTTACAATGGTCTTCTTGTGGGACGTCCTCTTATGATTGGCTGTCTCAGCGGTTAGGCCATTTCCCGTTAAAACCCATGAACACTGAAGCTCAGAGTTTATACATGTGGCCCTTTTTTGCCTGACAAAAATCATTAAATCTGCTTGAGAATGTCAAAAAAAAATCAGCCATGTGTAAAATGTGCCGTTCTCTTTCATAATGATGATGATTTTTCAGTCCTCCATCTCTAGGGGTGTGTAGTAGAGGCTGATTGTGGTTTGATTTGAGTGCTTTGAGCTGTGATGAAGACAAAAATATTTTTCTTTGGAGGAAACATCTGTGTGTGTGTGTGTGTGTGTGTGTGTGTGTGTGTGTGTGTGTGTGTGTGTGTGTGTGTGTGTGTGTGTGTGTG
>JBBPCX010000088.1:23174036-23188797 GCA_037974365.1 Hydrocynus forskahlii | reverse complement strand
AGAGAGAGAGAGAGAGAGAGAGAGAGAGAGAGAGAGAGAGAGAGAGAGAGAGAGAGAGAGAGAGAGAGAGAGACTCATTCATAGTACCGTGTGTTTGGACAGGTTAACTTTAGTTTAGCTGAGAGACTGTCACACACTGGGACGCACCGTTTTGCCTCCCTTCCCTATGACTCGACCGGCAGCAGCTGCAGGGACTTTGATATGCGTCTCCAGCTTCACCTCCTCCTTAGCAGTGAAAAAATTCTCCTCCTTCAGCTTCCCGAATATCCGCCCCTGAGCCTGCGGCCACAGAGCACAGGCATGATGTTAAAAGCATGGACTCATTTCAGGCTTCAGAATGGCTGTTATTCTGTGCAATAACCTGATACTACTTTGTTACCGGGTTTAAATCACTGTCATTACGTAAATCACTATGATGTGCAACAGTCTACCGTGTGCAATATCGTGCAATGTTCCTATCAGGTGCTAAAACATTATTATGTGTAATATCTTATAAGCAATTGTCTTACCATGTGTAATTTCATGTGCAGTCTTCTTATTGGGCGCTAAATCATTCCATTACGTGCGATATCTTATTATTATGTGCAGTAGTCTTACCGTGTGAAATATCACTACTTTTGTCACTATTACTGATCTACTGCTGATCTCTATTACAGCAATAACAGACTTCTAATCACCATTTGTATCTTTAGTAATCGGAAGATACTTATCTACAACAATATTAATACCCAGTATCTGTGTATATGGCATAATGTATTTTCACATTGAGCATTTTCTACAGAGCTTCTACTGGATTTATTTAGACTGAATATTTTATATTGTTCTTGTCTCTGTGTCGCTTGAGTTTAAACCAGGGGTCGTAAAATAACAAATATATACGACTGAAAAACATTGCATGTCCAAAAATGACAAGGACATGAGGTGTGAACACAGTGCACATATTTAACCTTGAACTGGGCTTCAGGAGGGCCGGTGATGATGACCATTCTTTCAGGAGCGTCAGGGCTGTCTGAGGGGGCAATCTGCAAACACACAACCACCTTTTAGTCCTCAAACACGACATAAACCACCTTTTAGTCCTCAAACACATAACAAAAACCACCTTTTATACCTCAAACACAACATAAACCACCTTTTAGTCCTCAAACACAACATAAACCACCTTTTAGTCCTCATACACATAACATAAACCACCTTTTAGACCTCAAACACAACATAAACCACCTTTTAGTCCTCATACACATAACATAAACCACCTTTTAGACCTCAAACACAACATAAACTACCTTTTAGACCACAAAAACAACATAAACCACCTTTTAGTCCTCAAACACAACAGAAACCACTTTTACACCCTCAAACACAACAGAAACCATCTTTTAGTCCTCAAACACACAACAGAAACCACCTTTTAGTTTTAAGTACTTAATCCAGGGTTCTTGCAGGTTTCAGTAAGTTAAACTGAAGACCTTTTTAAGACCTTTTAAGACCATTATGAGTAAAATTTAAGACCAACATGATGCATTACTAGAAACATTAGAATGATATCAGAAATTCTCAAAACATTCTATTTTTATTGATTCAGTATTAAAACAGATACTTAGACCTTGACATACATATTCCCAACACAACACTAGCCTAGCACACGCAACCTAACCCAGCATATGACGGAGTTCATCCCCTTTAGCACCGATCTCAGTTTCAAGGACTTTCAGTTCGCCAAGGTTTTCCTTGTATGCCCTTCTCAGGGCATTGGACTTGGAGAGAAGAAGCTGAGCCAGCCAACGCTTCTTGTGAATGAATGGAGGTAAGAACTTAAGACTTGGGTAAATTAAATTTAAGACCTAGGATGAAAAGAGGCCTTAAATCTAACTTTCTGAATTTTAGACTTTTTAAGACTTTTTAAGACCCTGCAACAACCCTGTTAATCAGAAGTCCACATGAGTCATATGAGTTACACACAAAAAGCCTGTCTAGAGTGACACAATCAAACATATTTTTCAATTTGCTTTACTATTAATCATTTTATATCAGTGGTAATTGCTGTAAATTATTAAATGCATTTCCTAATACAAGTATGGAAACATGTGGAATCTTACTTTAATGGAAGCCCCAGCGAAGCGTGCTAGTTCCTTGATGTGTTGTCCTTTTTTCCCTATTAGAGCTCCTACTGCCTGAGTGGGAATAAAGAGATACACCACCTCCTGCTCCGGAGCCTGGAACACACACACACACACACACACACACACACACATATACACAAGCACACACATTTTAGTTCTGCATTTTATGATTAAGAACACTGAAGAAATCTGGACACTCAGACAAACAGTGTGTGTGTCGGTATGTAGTGTGTGTGTGTGTGTGGTAGTAGGTAGTGTGTGTAGTGTAGTAGGGATGGGATTGATATCAGTGCACAAACATTACCATGATAGTTTTCAACACTATTACAGTATTGTTATATAAAAATACTGCCCTATTTATCGACTACACTACCAGTTTTAAGGTTTTTGCACACCGCAGGTTTTTACCACTTTTCCTTTTATTTCATAAACTGCAGATTTTTATTCTTGTTGAACTGGAAAGTTGTTGAGTGAACAACTATAAATGAAAATCTGTGAAACAAACCCAGTTTCCTTTCTAAGATGAGAGAATCTGTAACAGTGCAGGTCCAGTACCTCTGGGATGAGTGGAGTGGAGTTTGTGATCCAGGACTAACATCACCCAACATCAGTACCTGACCTCACTAACGCTCTTGTGGCTGAATGCTATAAAATTCTTACAGCAGTGTTTCATTGAGTATGAAGCCATTCCAGAAGAGTGGAGGTCAGCTGTGAGAACATTGCCTGTGTCAGCACTGAGCACAGAGTGGGGCCATGACAGCCATTACAGCATGACAGAGCATAACCACCCCCCCTACACACACTAAAAAATACACTGGGCACACACACATAGGGCTGTTTTTATGCTATGTCAGGACACAAGGTCAGAAATGGGTTGATATGTATTATATATGCAGGTAAGTATATCAGTAATGTCCCATATGACATATATATATATATATATCTCCATAAAGACATGGCTGGATGAGTTCAGTGTGGAAGAACTTGACTGATCCACACAGAGCCCTGACCTCAACCCCATCCAGCACCTTTGGGATGAACTGGAACGGAGACTGTGATCCAGACCTTCTCGTCCAGCATCAGTGTCTGACCCCATAAATGCTCTACTCTAACCCTTCACCCTTTCAGTTTTGAAATGTGGCACTGTAGAAAACATGCATTCTCTGGATTAACTACAAAAAACAGCAACAACACACACACACACACACACATATAAACATACTTTATTATTGCGCTCCAAGTGTTGACATAAACGGACATGCTTTCTGTAATTTGTCTTGGCAAGTAAAAATGAAAAACGGAGCAGATCAGTGGTGTTGGCATGACAAGAAGAGAAACAGTCAGACGTGTTCTGTCTTGCTACTCTTTCACCTTCACAACATGCTCCTCTTAAAAACAACCTAAAGTTGTTTTGTGCCTAAAGTTATACAAACCCTCATGTAAACATTTACAGCATTTAACAGACGCTTTTATCCAAAGTGACTTCCATTCCCTAACTACAGGGGGCAGTCTCCCTGTAGCAACTTGGGGTTAAGGGTCTTGCTCAGGAACCCAGTGGTGGTCTGCTGAAGGTAAGATTCGAATCCATGACCTCTTGGTCCAGAGGCAAGTATCCTACCCACTGAGCAGGTGTGGTGAATTTTCCTACACAGAAAATTCACCACACCTTTCAGAATCTGTCGCAACCAGCTGCACTGAATCTCCTGTGCATCAACCTAAATGCTAGTAGAGGGTGAGTCATTCCTTTTGTGAGAATGTTTACACTATCTTGATTTGAAATGTCATTCAGGAATTTAGCTGGAAGCCGTTAGAACAAAGTAAACAACCCTTACCTGTCCACTGACTGGTACGCCACACGCAAGCTAGTTGCTCTGTGATTGGGGGACTTGCAAATAGTCTAATACTGTTTTCCTTTCAAAGCAGGTGGTTCTCAAAACATACATGATTTAGGATAGTCTACTACACTGCTTCATAGACAGACTGTGGTGGAATTTTGCCTCGCATGGTGTTCATACACCAAGTTTTTTAAGACTTCCCCATGGTTATGCACTGCGTTTTTCCTGCTGCTGTATTTTAACTGCTGACCACGACTAGTCCCACAGCGCCATCTAATGGATTTGTTAGTTGACTAGTCTAGGCAACACCTAGTGTGTATATTGAGACTTTACGATGGCTCACAGTAATCCAAGCTTGCACCAACAAATCTGTAAATAAATGTGCGTCCCTACTTATTAGTGACGGGAGATAATTAATAGGGAAAATGCATGGGAAACTTACCACTTGTTGCATGGGTAAAGAGGGTGGAGCTCCATACAGACCCCCCAGTGCTGATGTGTGACCCTGCGGCAACACACACAGAGGAAGTGGTGTGACACAACTATGCAGACTAAACAGCAGACCACAACTGCAGCTGAACCACATGACCAAACATTGTTATGTCACTGTCTGCAATACTGACTATCTATCAACAGTAGTATAAACACACACACACACACACACACACACACACACACACACACAGGCACGCTCATTCACCAGGCATGCACACTGACAGTGCACACTCATACAAACAAACTCTCCACAGACAAATCAAAACAAAGACACAAGTGTGTGTATGTGTGTTTAAAAGGAGCGTGAATTAGAACAAGATGATTCATGCCTTAAAGGGAGAGACGGGGGATTTTCAGCTGAGTTTCCTGCTAATACACACACAGGGCACAGCCTCACATGCCCCTCAGTAAATTCCCCTTCTATTAAAGCCCTGGATCTTCCTGTAAAACCGAGCCATCGCAAATGATTCAGCCATGACTGACCTCCTCTGCCCCATCTCTTCACTCACACATTTACAATGACTCAGACGCGAGTGTTACCAAACCGGTGTTACCAAACACACAGACCCTCCACGACCTCGCCTGCGAGGCTCCACCGCGGCCTAACAAGCTAAAGTCGTCTCTTTGTTGTTGTTGGGTAAGGAGGAAATGACTTGATTCGAATAATTACGGGCTCTATAAACTAAATAATAACAAAATTGCTGTCAGAAGTAAAAGAACTGAATACAGTAGCTGTGCTGATGAAATAAATTGTTCTCATAGAAATGAAAACGAATGCAGTCTGCACTCGAGGTCTTTGTGGAGCTGGTTTTTGCAGGCACTGTACCGCTCCAGCCCATAACCTAAACTTTTCAGCCCACTCGCTGCCCTGTAGGGTCTAATTAACAGTCAATACTTGATACAAGCTACTGACAATTTATTTTTTGCTGAAATAAAATCATGGTATTGCGAAGGAAATTTCAGCATAGACTATTTTTTCCCTATAAAAACTGAACCACAGAGCATTTGTTTTTGGTAGGTGGTGTATAAATATAGACAATATGAAATAGAATTCACAATTAATGCAACAATAAAATGTGATATAGCATAAAATGTCTATAATATCTATCACAGCAAGCATACGGTCGGTGGCTTCTAACTGTGTTGGAAATGACTGAAAATGACCAGAATATACTGTATTATTTTTGGAGGCCTACAAGAATGCAACACACGTGCCATGAATGGTTATTTTGCAATTACTTAAAATGAATTTACTTTACTTTCATTATTTTTGTTATTAAGTGTCATGACTTTATTCAAGCTATTCATTAATTTGTGGGATTTCTCTACACCGGGGTGTCCGATCACAAGGCTGGTTGTTTAACTAAAATGATCAATTAAAGTCCAACTGATTAATCGAGTAGAATCAGGTGTTGCGTGTCCCTTTGTGGAAAAAACGACCCCTCCCTTGCTCTGCATGCATGACTTGTCCTGCCCTCCCCCTTTACTGGGCTGGTTAACTGCCTGATCCCACACATGACACTGAAAATTAGCCCCCAAGCTGTAAAAATATTTTGCTGGATCTTGTGGGAGTGGAAAACTGAGTCTGCACTGAAATGCAAAGATCTAAAATCCTGCAAAGTGACCTATATGATCACTCATGCGCAGTTTCTTTGATTCGCAGCATGCAGGACTCACCAGGAATGGGTTGTACGTGGTGGAGAGAGGGGTCACCCCTCGAGGCCCAGCAGCTGGAGAGAGGACGGGCAGAGCAGAGGAGAAAATCCCCAACGCACTCAGATTCAATCCTGGGATGAGATTAGTCTGTAGCTACAGAGAGAGAGGGAGAGAGGGAGAGAGAGAGAGAGACAGACAGACAGATAGAAAGAAAGAATAAGGGAGAGAGAAAGAGAGAGAGAGTGAGAATAAGGGAGAGAGAGAAAGAGAAAGAGAACAATAGAGAGAGAGAACAATAGAGAGAGAGAGAGAGAATAAGAGAGAGAGAAAGTGAGAGAAAGAATAACACAGAGAGACAGAGAAATTATAAGAGAGAGAAAGAGAGAACAACAGAGAGAGTGAGAGAGTGAGAGAGTGAGAAAGAATAAGAGACAAAGAGTGATGAAGAGAATAGAGAAAGAAAGAATAAAAGAGAGAGAACAACAGAGTGAGAGAGAGAGAGAGAGAGACAGATTAGAGACACATTAGTGAGAGTGCCAAAAACTTTCACTTTCAATCCTATGTTAAGACTTAATGAGTTACTGTAAAAGTGTAGATTAAAAATAAAAACCAGGAGAAAAAACAGGTCAAGTCCCAACAGCAAACTTTCCTGCTGTATTTAATGTGTTCAAATTTCCTAATATGCTTCAACAAAGACCTGCAGAAAGCACTGGCACAAGATGCCAGTTTGAACTGTGAAAAAAACCCACTGTTTCTAGTGTCCAATTTACATATCTATATACACACAAAAAGAATTGCTTTGAATATACTTGCTTGATATTTGTAGATTATTTCCACCTTTATAAAATACATAACACTACTACTGCCAAAAATCAGAAATGTGAAAGACAAACTTCTTTTATTCATTTATTCATGTTGAAATACATTTGAAACAAACACATTTGAGTCAGTGCATCACTCACCCATTTAAATTTAAAGCAAACTCAGTGCATCACTTTTTTTAAGTGCACTTTCAGTATATGTCACATACACTAACCTAACATTAACCTAAATGCTTATTGCCTTCACAAGTTCTTTTCCATTTGTGTATCAGATACCGAACACCACTAGAGGGAGCGGCTCTACAAGGAACCGCTTGTTTGGGTTCTACGCGCTGCAAGTGGCCACTTGAATTCAGTCCCATTCAACTCGATCTAACTTACAGCCGCAATCAACTGCATGTAAAGGTCATTTTCCTAAAACCTCACTTGCTGAGCATTTCTTAAAACAACCATCCATTTTTTTTTAAAAACAGCACCCCAAAACGTTCCACTGCTGTTCAATGAGCCACATTGTTTGAATGAGCATTAAAAACCCTCCACCTTTCTCACTTTTGTTTAAAGACCTTTGACTTAGTCAAGTCTGTTGTACTGACTCATAACTAATATTTATCTTGGCTGTTTACTCTGAGGAGTTTGCGTGGACTGAGGAGTTTAAATCTTGCATGTCGTGACAAATACGACTCTGACAGGCTACTGATGTGTTGTGAGCCCCTGTTAAGAAGTTCATCAGATCTAAACGTAATGTTTTGACGCGCAGTAAATTCAAACCAGATCCTGCAGGTAAGCACTGATTATCAAAGAATGCATCTAATGCATTTATTGTAGTTTGCACATCAGACAAAGAAAAGTTGTATTAATATTGCATTTTAATTTACTTCAGGTAAGAAGCAATGGGAAGAGTTTCTCCTATAGCCTATATACTTATGTACATTATATTAGATATACAATGATCAGCCACAACATTAAAACCACTGTCAGGTGATCAGCCACTACATTAAAACCGCTGTCAAGGCAGCAAGGCAGCAAGTGAACAGTCAGAAACAGAATCAGGATCACTTTATTCTCTTTATACCAAATGTACAATATACAGAGGAATCTGACTTGGTGATTATAGTGCAGTGAAACAGATCAAAATCAGCATGGCACTCTACGATCAGGTAAAACTGAGAGTAAAAAGAAGAAACAGAATAAAGTCACTATAAATAATAAAATATACACATGAGAAGTCATTACATGCTCTGTATTAATTCTGAACTGATGCTGATCATTTGCATATATATAAAGCACACAATTGCATTCCAGTACGGTTGATTCCACCTGAATGCTGATGCAACATTTGCACAAATAAAAAAAAAAATTATCATATTGCACATCCTTGTACCAAATTGCAAATTTTTACTTCTAGTTTAGAGTTTATAGTTTATTTCTAGATTTGTATTCTGTCTCTGTGTACTCTGTCAAATCTGGAGCCACACCCTCTTGCCTCACTGTATACATGTATATCGCTGAGATGACAACAAAGTTCACTTTGACTGGTTCCATAGTAGAGCACAGAGTAGCATTGTCCAGTATAATGTATTGGCAACGGTGCCTGGTGGGCAGATGGTGGATGAGGTGAGTTGGGAGCTTGTTATTTGTTGTGGCGAGTGATGGCCTGAAGTAAAAAAACTCTCCAGTTTTCTGTTGGTCCTGGTCATGATTTCAGCAGAACTCGTGGCTGGATGGAAGTAAGCTGGATGCAACAGGTCCACCAGCATCGTCCTATCACACCTAATGGCTTCGGCATCATGTAGAACACTTGCAGTCATCTGTTGCCGGACTGTGAGCCCACTTGCTGTTTGCACTAGGCTCCAGTCTGGGTTTGGTGAGGGAAGAGGAATGCAGGATGCAAAAAAGTGATGTCGACACTTTCGAGTGTGGCTCTGTAGAACCAGGTGCAAACCAGGAATGTAACACCTTTACAGTTACGTTGTTGATGAGCAGCGGGGAATGTATTGGAGTGGTGGTGGCCTAGGGGTTAGGATCCTTTCCTCTGGACCAAGAGGTCATGGGTTCGAATTCTACCTTCAGAATAACACCACTGGGTTCCTGAGCAAGACCCTCAACCCCATGTTGCTACAGGGAGACTGCTCCCCATAGTTAGGGAGGGGAAGTCGCTTTGGAGAAAAGTGTCTGATAAATGCTGTGAATGTAAATGTGAAGATTTTCAGAAGTCCACGAACATCACCACAGCTTCAGGTTGTTTTCTGCACACCATACTGCCAGTATGGTAGATTCTGAAATCACACAAACATGACGTGACTGTGTGGATACGCCTCTCCTTGTTTGTCCTATGCTTGAGGGTTTTTTTTAGAAGCTTAAGTTTTCTCCATGACACTGTCGACAGCTGCGACGGTTCAACTCATCACTGTCCTTGATGAGGCCTAGGACTGTGGTGTCGCTCTGCAGGCGAACTCCAGAGGGTCCAGAAGCGGGTCTGTGATTGATTTGAGGAGGGACAAGGTGGGTCTTAAGAAGCAATTCAAGACCGCAAATGTCAGGGTAACAGGTCTGTAGCCGTCAGGCATGTGACTCTGTCCTTCTCTGGAACTGGGATGATGGTAGCTGCTTTGAAACAGCATTCACGGAAAGACTGATTGAAAATATATGAGAACCCCGGGGAGAGCGGGGTGGCGCAGTGACTCAGTGTGGCTGGGCTGAACCCACTGGATCCTGCGGCTTTCCTTGAATTCAGCTGTGGGAAGAGCTTGTGGACATCCTTCTATGTAAAGGTGAGATAGAAGGAAAAACAGTGTCTAAAAACAGTCTAAAACGGTTTGCCCTCCTACACGCTCGCCCGGGTTCAAAGATCTTGTGTTTTTTTTGTTTGTTTCTAAGACCTACAATGAAAGAAATTTGTTCATTTTTGTTCTTTATGGGAATATGCACGTGCCGCCATTTTGAAAACCCCCAGTAGCGGTTTTTATTATTACATGTTATTTTATCTGGTTCTATGTGACATCGGAACACAAAACAAAGCTCAGCGTGATGTCTGACACCTCGAGCACCAACACAAACCGGAGGATATTCCATATACAAGTAGCCGTTTTGGCGTTGCTGGATTTCTGGCAGGGATCCGTGTTGCACGCGTTAATAGCCTGGCCTGTTTTTTTGCTTCTGTCTGTAAGTTGGAATAATCTGCATTGTGCCGTGACTTGACTGACCAAGTGGTGCACAGGGGATGGAGCTGTATGCATGTTTGATGGTGGAATTACAGTGGTCCAGTGTTTTACCATCAGGTGTGACACCAGCTGTAGCTCCACAGTCAGTTCTTGAAGTTGGTGTGTTGGAAACACGAAAAACAGACACGCGCAAGGATGAGTTACTTTGACAAAGGTCAAATTGTGAATGACCGATGAGTCAGAGGAGAGTGTGTATGTGTTCCTGGTATGCAATGGGTAATCCTTACCAAAGGTGGTCCAAGGTAAGACAATTGGCGTATCGGGTTCAGGGTCATTGCCCTCTAAGACAGAAAAGTTGCTGTAGCAGAAATACCTGAAACGCTTCATGCTGGCTATGACAGAAAGGTGTCAGAACATACAGTGTATCACAGCTTGGTGTGTAACTGCAGACCAGTCAGAGTGCCCATGCTGACCCCTGTCCACGGCCAATAGCACCTACAATGACCATGTGAGTGCCATCACTGGACCATCAAGCAATTGAGGAATGTGGTCTGATGAATCACATTTTCTTTCACATGATGGGGACGGCCAGGTGTGTGTGTCTCACTTACCTGGGGAAGAGATGACACCAGGATGTTCTACTTATAGTGATAGTCTGGGCACTGTTTTTGCTGGGAAACGCTGTGTCCTGGCATTTATGTGGATGTTACTTTGACACATAGCACCTACGTAAACATTTATACACTCACTCATGGCAACAGTATCCCCTAATGGCAGCAGCCTCTTTCAGGAGGATAATGCCCCAAACACATAGCGAAAAGACCACAGTGCACCATCAGAGGTCTTGTGGATTCCATGCCTCAATGAGACAGAGTTATTTTGGCAGCACAAGGGGGACCTACACAATATCAGGCAAGTGAGTTTAATGTTATGGCTGACTGGTGTAAGACACTCAGTATTTTGCACTTAGTTTTATGTTTAAATCATTATATAAAGGCTACAGCCTTCTTATCTTGGTCCTCTCCCACTTGCCAGGCTTTCTAATACGCAGGGCCCCACTTTGGGCAGCCCTGGAAAAGATTGCAATGCCTATGTCTTTGTAATCTTTGTAATGTCTATGTCAAATAAATAAATAAATGTAAAAAAAAAGATTACAATGAATTACAATACATTTCGATAAAGTAAAGGGGGTCCTTAAGTTACGACGGAGATCCGTTCATACGACAGTGATATAACCCTAGTCTATGTTAATAATCTATCTTAACACAGTTGTAACATCTATAAACACAACTAAGAAAAAATGCCAAAAAATGAGTGTAAAAAAGTGTTGATTCATTCAGAAGTCTTGATAAAGGCCGCCAAACAAAGCAACACAAACGGAA
This sequence comes from Hydrocynus forskahlii, assembly GCA_037974365.1. Classification (NCBI taxonomy): domain Eukaryota; kingdom Metazoa; phylum Chordata; class Actinopteri; order Characiformes; family Alestidae; genus Hydrocynus; species Hydrocynus forskahlii. The sequence continues at coordinate 23,177,324 of JBBPCX010000088.1, read as the reverse complement.
CACTTGCGCTAAGATAAGCGTCCTCCCTCACTCATACGGCACGTTACTGCGTATTCTGTGTATTCTTTCACCGCGCGCCACTAAACTAGTTCACTCACATGAGCGTCGTAAACTCGAAACGTCGTATCTGAGGACCCTCGTAACTCGAGGACCCCCTGTATGTATTTGCTGTATTGTTTTACTGCCTATACTTCCCCATGTCATGTTGGTGTATTAAGTGCATTTTTCAGAGTAAAATAACTGAACTGTAGTGAAATTTAAGATTTCGTGATGCACAGAATCGTTTCTGTTTATGGTGAAACTGTGACTCATGAAAACACGTGTTGGACCTGCTTACGTTTAGAGCAGACACGTCATTCTCGTAGGCTTCTCTCAGCTTCTTCATGACCTCCACCTCCGCATTACAGCACTCCTCCACCCCTCCCTTCACTGTGATGGTACGCTCCAGGTTATATATGGTCAAGTCTTGCAGCCTGCAGTGGGAGGAGAGAAAGTAGTAAATAGTGATGGGTTAAGAGGGTTCAGTCATTCATAAATAATGCTCAAGGTTTGATTTATCACTTGTGATGTGTGCTTGGGGACTCAAGCTGTTTGAAATAGCAGCAGCCAAAACGTTATGACTGGAGTTTCAAAGTTTGAAATCATTTAAAAAAAAAATAAAATCATTCTATTCTATTCTACTCAAGAATGCCAGTTCTGTATAACTCCGAAGGTTAAAATGTTTTTTTTTTAGCTGGAAGCTGCAAAAAATTATCAGGTTTTTGTGTGTATGAGATGATAGAGGAATGGTGATGAGAGATTCTACACAACATTGTTATCCATGTGCCTCATATTTCAGAACTGATCAAATCAGAAACATACAAAATGCGCATAAACTAGGGTCATCAAATGATTCATCAGTATGATTTGCTCAATTTTAATTCAGAAGAAAGACTCGTTTGTGTCGTTAATAAAATTTTGGATAGGCCTCCTGTGTCCAGCATAATCTGCCAAAGGTGCTGAAGATAACGCTTTTCTAACACATGGATTCCATCAGAGCAGCCTGCACTACTACAAATCTTAAAAAAAGGGGTTTGGTTTATCCAGCTAGTGGTTTATCAATGCATTAAGGTTGACAGTTGTACTATAAATAGACAGGAAACGTCTTCTATATAAATATATAATCTTATAAATCTTATATCTATTTGACAAGACTGCCAAAAGAGCCACAACCGCACAACAGAAGCCACAGCTTATTTGCATAAAAATCTAAATGCTTTTATCTGTACAGTCCATCAGATCATTTTTATTCCTAAAAGCCTTTATTTTACTGCATTTCTCCGATTACAATAATGCTAGCCGCTGTATGGGAATGACCCTTAAATGTTAAAAACGTTGCTATGTGAGGTATCCGCATTTCCATACTGGATGTCATGATATGAGAATATTTAAAGCAGTATTATATAATGACATACTTTGTTTCGCAGTTTTTCACTAAATTCTTAAGAAAATATTTCAACACACAGAAGTCTTGAGCCACCTTTAGTTTGGAATCATTTTGCAAAAATACTACTTATTACACAAGATACACAGTGCCTAGTATCTAGTTCAACCACTCAGCATTCAGCACCACCAGTATACTGATCACCGCCTGATCATCTGGAATCATCTGCTCCTGTTTCTTCACTGGTTCAGGACTTCAGTTAGATGCTCTATGTTCTGCTTGAATGATTCATACGTAGGTCGCTGTGTGTCTTGACCAACAAAAACATTCAGGTTCAGGGACTGGACTGGAAATGAGAGCCAAAAACTTTGAAAGTCCTTCAGGAAGCAGGCCTAGAGAGCTATTCCTCAAGAACACATTAAAAATACAAGAAATTACCCATATTTGCTTAAGTCTTTTGCACTGTAACTTTCAATGTTACTGCAGTAACTAGACACTTGAATAAAAAGCTGAGTCTTGTACATCCTGTTAATACCTGTTCATTTTCTGCATCTTGAGTATCACTGTTATATCTGGATGAGGCCAAACAACATAAAAAATTTAGAGTAAACAAACCCAGGATGCATTTAAAACAGATATAAATCTGATCACTCAAACCACTTCACTTCACTTCAGGTGGTCTGAAACACTTTTGAGCCACTTGTTATAGAAATGTAAATACATCTGTCTTTCCAAGACACATTCAGCAACTAAAAACAAACCCCTTCCAACACTGTATTGGTGGCATCCACATGGCTGAAGACCCCCCTCTGGACTGGCACCACTTATTATGGGCATCACTGCTCCCAGGTCATCATCTGACATAAGTTTCTTATTAGATAAGCCAACTAGTTTAAATAAAGCGCCTGTTTGGTTCATTTTTACTTTTTTCATTGTCCCACTACAGTATATTGTGTCTTAACTCATGTAGTTCATGATGGCGATGACACATGAAGATAATTATTCCTAACAGCCAACTTCTTGAACACTGACTGTTAGTGTAGAGTGAGTGTGTGTTCTTACGGGGAAATGGTGATCTTGGTCCCGGTGTCCTGCTCGATTTTCTTCAGATTCCTGCCTTCCTTCCCAATCAGACGACCCACCAGACTGTTATGGGCCAAGATCTTCAGGGGAACCTCCTCAGCACTGCTGCACAACAACAGATCTTCTTTACCAATATAATATACAATAACAAGCTCGCTACAAGAACACTTGGTCATCACTGCATGCAAAATGCAAAGGTAAGAGACAGGACTGACGTTTTGGTGTCATTGGCTTCTTTCTCCATGACCTCCAGGATCATCCTGCAGGCTTGAGAGCAGCCCTCTGGTGACGAGTGGATGGTGATGGGCTTCTCTGCAGCTCCTGCGTTCTCCTTACGATGGATATCCACTCTGAATGCCAAATTGAACATTTCAGTCATCAAAACACAATTTTTTGTTTCAATTTTCTTGCAAATCCAGTTTTTGCCATAATGGTCAAAAATTAAAAAAATGTAAAAAAAAAAAAAAAATTACGACAAAAGAATCCTTAAAACTCTCAGTGACATAAGAATACACTCGATGTATCTCATCCTTTTACACACACGTACAAAATAAACACTACAAAAATAAATGACGTAAGGTTAGCCAATGTTGTACAAAGTTTGTCCAACCTAGAAACAATAACCTACCAGTCAGAAGTTTGGACACACCTTCTCATTAAATGTTTTTTCTTTGTTTTGTAATAAGGTAAGGATGGACTGTTTCGTTTTTCTTAGTTAAGTGGTTCTTGCCATAATGTGCAGTAGAACCGTAGTGGAACAGGATCACTAACTGTGTACCAAC